>SZWC01002516.1:66142-119503 GCA_023375785.1 Penium margaritaceum | reverse complement strand
AAGGAGAGAAACACAATGAGCCCTACGATGAGCTTATGTACTGGGGACTGGCGGCTAGCCCACCAGGCCCCGTCATCCCCGCCGCACCAAAAGGCACAGACGGGGAATACACATATCCCAGAACATGAAACCACACACTGGAGGTCTCCCGAGGCACCGGAACAGTCAACCGTGTGCCCGGGTCTCGACCGATAAGAAAATATCCAATATACCCCAAACACGACCAGACTCTACGGTGACACACTAGCATCACGGGCTAGCCAAGCTAGGCAAGTTTAGGCCTCCCGAGATGCCGGAACACGTAACCGGGCGTCCGGGTCTCAGCCACATGCAAACTACACAAGTCTGACAGGGGGTCAACAAGACTAGGGTAATCAGTGCTAGGTCTCCCGAGGTACTGGTACAGACCACCAGGTACCCGGGTCTCGACCATGAAAGAGTGCATCACTTGTCAGAGACTATGCGGTAGACTTCTATGTGGTCTCCCGGTGCACTGGTACAAACCACCAAGTGCCCGGGTCTCGACCACCGAGAAAACTCTAGTAAACACGTATGGGAAAACAGAGCTGCAAGAATGCACCATACATGTCATAGAAGGAGTAATGGAGCCACTAGGACGCTCTCCCTAAACAGGGCTACACGATAGCTCAAAGCCCATACACCAACTGTTGACACTACAAGAATCGTTGCTAAGAATCGTGCAAACACCTTCCCTGGCCTTTGGATACCTATAGCATGATGAGCATGGAGCATTGAAATTTTCTAGCATGATCAAGCATCATGCCTCGAGGATGGGCAGTGAAACGAGGGGGACATTGACTTAAGCTGAAGTTGATACAAATGACATGGGTGACTAACTGTGAATAAGCTTGGGAGATCGTGTTTAGAAGACATCAGTCCGTTTTTCAAAGTTGATACGATATCAATTTCTAACAACAAGTTAGAGACTGTTTTGATATGTGTGTTTCTTTCACATGCGCCATACCCTGCTGCATTTTAATTTCTAATGTTGACTTGATACATAATTTATTTCGACAAAAAAATCACACTTTTGCATTATTTTCATGTACCCATAAATTCAACGTAAAACCAGACTGGAAACCATAAATTCGAAGACCGGTCCGGTTCAATTTTTGCGTTTCGACGAACGCCATCGTCACTCGGCATTACTTGCTCGGTAATGCCGCGACGACCTCCGGGTTTCACGGACACACGTCACTATTATCGAACCGCCTATTCGCTCTTCCATTCACGTGGCTGTTTCTTCCTTATCTCACCTTTGTTCCCCTTCCTTGGTATTTTTCAGATTTCTGAGCACTGATGACAAAATTCGAGCTAGACAACAATGTGGACAAACCCAGGTTGTATGTCTGCACAATTCTTGTCTGTGATGCCATGAATTCGAATTTTCCATTTAGGAATTGATTCAAACAACCATTTAATTCGATGTTAATGCTGAATTCGACGAAATTCAACCAACCAAAAAACAGTTAAATTCGAAATCAAGGTGCAGTAGGGTATGTCTTGGGTGCCACCGGCGAAGACATGATGTAGCATATGTGAACCCCCCTCTCGCACATGAAGATGACTAAAACTTGCAAGAGAGTTCTTCTCCCACACGTCACTCTGGGGGTAAATGTCATCTATCATGTGTAGGGAAATTCAAAATTTTTGAGTCATACGAGGTCTGCTTATGTTTTTCCACCTCACGTCCTTGTTCCGGGTCTTAGTGGAGGGGGTTTGCATCCTAAACTCATGGCCCGTTTATAAAGCAAACCCGAAGTACGTGCTAGTCAAAGTTATGTTACTGTGTACGGAGAACATATGGCAGTTTTGCACCATCCCTTTTTTATTTTGTTTATTGCCCACTCTCGCCCACGCTCTCTCATTGTCTTTTTTTGTCCTCTAGCCAAGGAAGGGTGAGCAAGGATAGGGACACAAGGCCCCTGGCCGCGTTCTCAACGTCCTTGAGGCCCTCGCGGCCACTTAACCGTTGATTGGGCCGTCAGCTCAATTGGCGACTGATGAGTGGCAAATAGGTGGTCGCCCATCCAGCCAGGTAGCTGCCCGCTGGCCGGCGACAAGAGAGAAGGTGGCCACCAACCAGTCCTCGTTGTGGGGATGCTTGGCTGCCGGCCACCCCCTCGCTTTTGTGAGGTGGGAGGGCCGAACCTTTACCCCTGCTACAATGGTGTCCACTTATTATGTATTATCATGTTCATGAACCACAAGCAATATGTGATAACGAAACACCCATGATGTGGATGGAACTTGAGAACTTCCAATAGGAAACAAAAACATGAACACATGCATCAGCGTCGGGACATGAGTTGCAGCCTATAGGTCATGAGGGCCGGTGACTCCCTCCCTTTAGGATGAGGCAGCCGTATAAAATCTATGTTGAACGTCCCCAACCTCCAGTGGTGTCCATGTACAAATACTATCAATAGAAGCATTGTTCACTACGTCCTTGTTCAGGTGGTACCGACTGCCACGTGCCTCTTTGTGTGGGCTGCCAGATCACTTCATACTTGTTCATTATCCCAAAGTTGTGCTCAGGCTCACAATCGTGGTACTAAACAAGATACACTCGAGGAAGCCATAATCAGAGTGTATGCTCTTGGTGTTGGAGTAGGAAAAGGAACTTCATATTGGCCTTGTGTAACGATGATTTACCATGGCAATGGAATCGTTCCTTTTCCCTTAAATTGAGCTAGTATGCTCATATGCATAACATCATGTATCATCAAACTCAGTGGAAGCAACAACTGGTATGCCATTGGCCTGATGCGTGCACTAATGGGAATCAACTTAAACTATGTCAGTAGGAGTCTTCACGCCCCATGAAACTTTGGCCGAAGGTTTCTGGTGATGAGAAACACCATGTCACCGATGTCAAATACGACCCTCACAAGGATTTTGTCAACATAGGCATTTTTTCATCATAGATCCCCTTGAAGAGACCCTTTGCCTCATATGTTAAGGGTCTACATGCTCAACAAAGGCTTGAGCACATGGAATCTATCTGTGAGAATGTGTGCTCTTTGGAGACCAGGTTGTAGTTTTTGGAGAGTAGAGTTGTAGAGGAAAGAAAGAATTGGAGAAGAATGGAAGCCAGAGTTGGATACGATAGGTTGATTACAATGAGCAGTGCATATGGTATCAAACTATATGGCTGACTAAACTTGGCTTCAACCTACTGCTTTTCTAGCTTCCCACAACATGTTATTTGCACCTATACCCATTGCCTGTGTGCACCCAATGGTCAGAGTAAGAAATCCCTAGACATGAGTCGATCCAGATCGATGATTTGTCTTGATTCCTGCACTCGTGCGTGATGGATCGGTGCATCTTTGATGGGCTGTCATGCTCTCTTGATGCCTCCTGGCGGAGTGTATGGTGGCCCCCTTACACATGACACCAGTGGTAGTGCGACAGTTGCACGGTTGCAGTAAACAGTTCATCATACGCCATTGAATACAACTGTTGTCGAGTATTCTTCTTTGAGCACACCCCTTTACAGTAGCTTGTTTCATATTCTATTTGTTAAAGGGAGGACCACTATTCTCACATGGCGTGTTTGGAACGCAGAAATACATGTATGAGAAAAAAACCCTTTTGCATATGTATGTTCCACACACCGAAGAAAGTTTGTTTGTGTGCTCCTCCTCTTCCTTCCCACACCCATGTTCAAGCGAAGTCAAGCTTGTTGCGTATGTAAGTTTCAAAAGTTAGAAAAATACCCAGATGATCGTAAATCTGGTTGAATTCACAAGTGTGTCACAAAAAGAGGAGAACATTGTTATACTCACCATCCCCTCCTGTTCAGGATGCATCTTTTTGTCAAAATTGAGATACTCCTAGAGAAAGGTGTTGGTATCCCCAACATTGAAGTTGGCATCTGGCTCATGTGAGTTTTTCTTAGCTGGGTACTCCCTCCACTACATGGGAACTCATATAGACGTCCCCTCCGGAGATCCATGAGAATCTTCTCTACCTCAAACTTCTCACTTCTTCCAACTTGGAAAGTAGGGGGTGGAGCTGTCCCATAACCCTAGAAGAAGGTGTTGGAATTGCGATAGGCACAAAGTAGGAAGATGTGGACTACCGGATGGATGGTGCAACAAGCTTTCATCTCGAGCTTGTAAGAAGTAACCGACTGCTTCTCTAGAATGCATGATTAAACCAGCCACCGTCGCTTGTGATTTGGACTCCCAACTGTGATCAGCTACTGGATGGAGGAGTTTAACATCACCTGATCATTAGTATGAAACTTCTCTCTAGATGGATGCTTGTTTGCCTGTTGCTTCTATTGTTGTTCTGCCTTCAACAACTGTTACCATACCACATACCACATGGTGGCAAACATATCAGCACTTTACCACACAACGAGAAGGGACATTACTACGACAAGGACATGCTTAGTGACTAGCGGCCGTAGGCTACCTCCAACGGTGACTTTCATATTGATATTGAAATCAATGAGTTGAAGGCGAACCACATTAATTTAGGCTTCTTCCTCAATCTCTGTGCATCCGGTGGGTTCATGCTCCGTTATAGTTGCTCCAAGGTCTTGCTTTTTCTCTCTCCACACCGATTGCTCTATGGGTGGTATGCAGTGGTCAGCTGCACTTGCATGTCTAGGCTCCTTGTAAAATATCTCATGAATCACAAAGAAAAGCATGGATAGTTATCTAAGATCATGGAGCGCAACACTCCATGTAGCTTGATGGCATGTGTGAGGAAGAGTTGAGCTATCATAGAAGTCGTGATGCTCTACGGACACGTTGTGAAAGGTGACATCTTCAAGAAACCATCTACCACAGTCAACACCAAGTTGTTGCCCTATGTTGTTATGGGTAGTTTGCCAACGCAGTGGAGCAATTTGTCTGTCCATGATTGTTCCGTTATAGACAATGGTTGTAGCTCCCTTTGCGTCTTGGTCCTCGGTACATTGATGTGTTGGCACACACAACTGCTCATAAATTTTTTACATCCATTTACCATTGATTACCATCCGTATTGGCATACCAAGGCCTTGAGCATCTTCTTCAAGCCCAAGTGATCCGAGCAGTGGGTATAATGCGTCTCCTCCAGCAAAACACAATTCAATGGTGCATAGTTTGGTTGGATACTTTCTTGCCTTTGTTTCTCTCCAATAGAATCTATCTTATGTTGCCCCTTTTAATGCATCACCCATGGATTTCCTGTCCATGTCATATCCATGTTTGAATAGGCTATGGATAACTGGAGATCCCGTTTGCATTGAGATGACATCGACAAAGGATTTACATATTTACCTTCCCAAGCTTGTGCATGATATCGTGGTCAAGACTTCCTTCCGTGAAATCCATCTAATAATTCAGTCGACAACTGAGGTTCGGTTATATCTTCAGGTGGTTCAATGTGCATTTTTCTGTGAAGACCTTGTAGCACCACAATTAGATCCAATTGTTGGCACTAGTGGGTGTGGAGGCATCCTCAAGGATGCCTAGATCTCACTGATGCATGCTGCCAATGTTTTGGGCAGCCAATGCACACCTTTGGTGAAGAGTATGGAGCACAAGGATCACGGATGTGAGTGGGCAGAATACGTTTTATTCATTAGAAATGAATCAAAACACGTTTTTGTTAGTTAGCATACTGTAATAACCTCAGCTCCTTATAGCCTGTGATCTAAGCTTTCCAAAGCATCCAAGAACGCCCAAATTGGAGCAGTAGAGCCCCTACTACGGCCGTTGAAGTAATCCTTAGTGGAACCGTCGACCTTGCCTTGCTCGCTAGACAATGGGAGGCGCTTGGACGATGACTTTTCGGAGCGCCTTTCCTCGCCCAGAAGTCAAGGACAACTTCATCCTGGTCAAGGAGGTCCTTCTAGTTACTTCTTTTATGCCCCTGCTGCATTTGGAGCTCGTTGGGGACAAACTCGGATCACTGGTAGTGGATTATCCTGCCACTCATGGGGGGTACCAGATTCCACCCGCCCAACACCCGATTTTTGGGCTAGGTTAAATTTCTGAATAATTACTCAAATTGAGCGATTCAAAGCTCGATTCTGCATGAAAAAATCAAGGAATCCAAATCTAAAGTCAGATCATATGTCCGACCACTCTTGAGTGGTCGAACCAGGGAATACGATCAACGACACTCATGACAAGGGGCACACCACGTCAACAATCTCCTCCTTGCACCGCAGCCTTGATGCCCTGTCCTTGGAACTTGTAGCATTTTAAACTTCACAGTGTAGACCAAGCTCCATGCAGCTCCCGTCGTGCCTATCCTTGGGCTGTGCCCTGGTCATGGCATTGATGAACATGCACTTAGTGCCAGAATGCACAATAGCTGCATCACCCTTCGCCACCAAGTCTCGTGCGTAGTGATGCTAGATCTTGATGTGCTTGGTCCTCCAGTGCGGCACCGGGTTCTGGGTCAGGCTGATGGCACTCATGATGTCAACATTGAGTACCGTCGGCTTCTTTTGCGGCACCCTGATCTCCTTTAGCAGCCGCCGCAGCCACACCGCCTCCTTCACAACTTCCACAAGCACGATGTACTCCGCTTTGGTGCTGGACAGTGCCACATCATTTTTCTTCCTGCTTTCCCACGAAACTATTGCACCACCAAGTGTAAACACGTACTCCAATGTTGATTTTCTGTCATCCAGATCACCAGCCCAGTCGACATCAGAGTAGCCCACCAACTTGAGGGAGTCATCACGCGCTCCCCCTCCAAACACGAGCCACAACTGTTTTGTCGCCTTGAGATAGCAGAGGATCCGCTTCACCGCTTGCCAATGTAGCGGCCCGGGGTCAGCAATGTAGCGGCTCACTTGGCCCTTTGGAAAGGCCAGGACAGGCCGCATCGCCACCATGGCGTACATGATGCTCCCCACAGGAGACTGGTATGGCACACATGCCATCTCCTCGTTCTTCTCTTTTGTGCTTGGCCCCATGCTTAAGCTCAGCTCATATGTGGTGGTCATGGGTGTGCCGATGGGGTTGCACTCCTGCATGTTGTAGCGGTGGAGAATTACTTGCACGTACTTTGCCTGCCCCATCTCCAGCATGCGTGCCTTGCGGTCCCTCTTGATGGCGATGCCGAGGTAGTACTCGAGCTCGCCCATGTCGGTCATCTTGAACCGTCCGCCTAGTTGCCGCTTCAGGTTCACCAACTCTTCCATGTCGGATGACACGAGGACGAGGTCATCCACGTAAAGGACCACAATCTGGTGCAACCCCGACTACTTCCGTACGTACACGCTCTGATCCACTTCGCAATACTTGAAGCCAAGCTCGGCCATGAAGCCGTCCATTTTCAGGTACCACATGAGTGGCGCTTGCTTCAGCCTGTATAGCACCTTGCGAAGCCAGCACACCTTCCCCGACGGCATGTACACCCCCTCCGAAACCTCCATGAGGACCTCCTTGTCCAGGTCGCCATTAAGGAATGCGGTTTTCACATCCATTTGGTGGACTTCTTTGTCGCGCACCACGGCCACAGAGACGGTGGAGCAGATGGAGGCGAACTTTGCCACCGATGCGAAGCTCTCATTGTAGTGTTCACCCTTATGCTGGACATACCCCTTTGCAACCAGCCATTCCTTGTACCGCTCTACTTTCCCCTCATTGGTGAGCTTCTCTTGAAGATCCACTTGGAACCAATGATTTTTGCGCCCCCCCAGCTTGTCAATCAGCTACCAAGTACCATTCTCTTCATGGGAGGCGAGCTCAGATTTTATAGCTTCCTCCCACTCAGCCACATCCTTGACGGTCTCGGGCTCCTCTTGCGCAAAGAATGCTTGAGCAAACCTAGTCCAGATGCCCTCCGCGGCATCGTACCATTCTACCGTCCTCCTTGTGTGTCCGCTTCTTTGGGACTGTTGTTGTTAAGGTTACTATTGCTGCTGCTGTTGTTGTTACTGCTGCTCTCTTGTGGCAACACTCGCATCGCTGACCTGCTCCCCTCTCTTGGGGACCGTGGAGATGTGTGCTCACTCATCGCCTCCTTGTTCATCTCCACTGTTGCCGGCGCTTTGGACTCATTGTCCGACGTGGCCGAATGCAGATCAGGCGCTCCTCCATCCTTGGATAGTTCTCACCGCTTGAAGCTGCCCAAACGTCACCCTCTTTTGCGTCCTCCGTTGTCTCCCCCTCAAGGAGTGGCAACCACTCCCCATGCTTGGAGAGACCCGCATCCTTGTCCATCCAACGGCTGTCCTCGTCGAACATGATGTCGTAAATCTTCATGATCTGCTATCTCCGCGAGTCAAAGAGCCGGTACGCCTTGCTCCTGCTCTCATACCCAACGAAGATGCACCGGCGAGTCCGTGGGTCCAGCTTGCCCCTCCCCTCTTATGCCTGCACAACAACATGTGCAACACAACCAAACGTGCGGAGGTGAGCCACAGTTGGCTTCCTCCTGCTCCACACTTCTTGTGGTGTCTTCCACACCTTGGACTCTGCGTCCTTTAGTGGCTTCGTCGGCGTCAGGTTCATGATGTATGCTGCTGTCCGTGCCGGCTCGCCCCAATACCGCGACGCGAGGCCAGCATCACTCAACATGGACCAGACCATGTTGCAGATGGTGCGGTTTGCCCTCTCGGTGATGCCGTTCTGTTGCGGAGAGTGTGGCGTACTTTTCTGCCACGCGTTCCCTTGCTCTTCATCCATGCCAAGCAGCCCTCGTACTCGCTGCCATCATCGCTCTGGAACACCTTCACCTTCAACCCTGTTTGCTGTTCCACTGCCGCCAAAAAATTATGCATGCACGACAGGACATCACTCTTCCTCTTGATGATGTAGAGGTAGAGATTGTGGCTGTAATCGTTGATGAAGGTCACAAAGTAGCGAGTGCTTCCGACGGAGCTCTCGAATGGTCCGCACATGTCAGTGTGAACCACCTCCAACTTTGCCGATGCTCGCGTCCCTTTGCCATCGAACGGCTGCCGTGTCATCTTGCCGACCATGCACAGCTCGTACACTGAATTCTTGGCCGCGTCGAGGCCCTTGACCTCAAGACTCCACACCACTTCCTTCTTTGCCATGTCCCTCACAGTTGGGGGTGCAATGTGACATAGGTGGAGGTGCCACAGGTCCAGGTCTCTATTGTCCTTCTTCGCGAGGTGGGTGACGTCTGTTCCCGCCCGGCTGCTGAGAATCTTTGCATGGATCAGGTACAAGACGTCCTCTTGCTTTCCATGAATCACCTTGCTGTTCCCTTTCTTGTGTATGAGTTCCTCCTTCTTGTTGTAGAGCACGTCATGAATTGTGCTTGTGACAGCCTCCCTGAACCCATGAACCATGTGTTTGTCGAGAGTCGAGACGCGTCTTTTCTGGAGCATGTGTCGTATAAGGAGTTCCGGACACTGCGACAAGCACCATCCATGCCACGTCCCGAGCACTACCCGGAGTACGTGAGTGTGCCTGTCTTTGTCCCTAGCCGAGCACAGCGGCCTGCCCAGTCAGTGCCATAGGACCGTGGTGTAGGCGCAGTCTCAACTGTACCTATAGATCTACTCACACCCACAGACCTCGTGAGCACTGACTCAGGTACCCCTTCCTCCCCACCTGGCCTGGACCCCGTAGTTAGGGACACCGACATAGAAGCAACACCGCCTGTCGAGCCTGTGCGAAGGTCAGAGCGCACCGTGCCTCGGGTTGATTACAGACAGTTTTATCACACAGTTGGGGTGACAGATGGGGAAACCACATTGACCGAACCCTTGACGCTGACAGAGGCAAGGGGGCGTGCTGATGTGCCTGAGTGGGAGAAGGCTATGGTGGCAGAGCTAAACGCTCTATTGGACCATGGTGTCTACGAACTGATGCCACTGCCACCAGGCAGGAAAGCAATTGATGTCAAGTGGGTGTTCAAACTCAAACGCAACCTGCCCGGCATGATTGAAAAATACAAGGCCAGACTAGTGGCTAAGGGGTTTCATCGAATCCCGGGTCAGGACTTCACTGACACCTATGCGCCTGTCGGGAAGTATGGGACAGGCTGTGCGTTGTTGGTAGTCGTGGCACATGAGGACTGGGACATCCATCAAATAGATGTCAAAAACGCGTTTCTTAATGGCCCACTGGAAGAAGAATTGTACGTTAAACAACCAGAAGGCTTCAAGGATGGCACAGACAGGGTGTGGCTACTGTTGAAAGCTCTTTACGGTCTCAAACAAGCTCCAAGGTGTTGGAACAAGGAAATCCGGCGCACATTGGTTCTGGGAGGCTTCACCCAGATTCTCTGCGACCCTTCCCTCTTCTATCGATGGGAGAGTGGTGTGCCAGTTACCCTGCTTGTCTATGTGGATGACCTGTTGATCTTGTCCCCTTCACCCTCACTCATTGCACAGACCAAAGCATTGCTCACAGCACACTACCACATGATAGATTTGGGTGAAGCACAGAACTTCCTTGGCATGACCATTGTCAGAGACAGATCAGCACGAACACTGACGCTTCATCAGGGTGGATTCATTACACATCTCACCGCACGATTTCACCACTTAGTGCAGCACCTGTCCCTACAGCAGTCACCCATGAGCCCAGATGTCTATGTGCACCTGCTCGACGCACGGACAACAGACTACGGACCAATCATGGATCCCACTCTGTACCGACAGATCACAGGCAGCTTGTCATACTTGGCCTCCACTACCCGACCGGACATCTCTTGTGCAGTCAATGTGCTTGCCCAGTTCAGCCAGCAACCATGCAGTACGCATCACAAGGCATTGCTGAAACTGCTGCGTTTTGTGTTGGACACGGCTGAGGTTGGACTGGTGTTTGCCTCGACTGTGGACCCGATGCTTGATGGCTTTTGTGACAGTGATTATGCTCGTGATCGTGCAGCCCGCAGTCATGGTGGATATGTGTTCCGGGTGTGGGGTACAGCTGTGTCGTGGCGAAGTGCAAAGCAGTCGTGCGTGGCACGGAGCATCGCTGAAGCAGAGTACATGGCACTGGGTGAAGCGGCATGTGAAGGGATCTAGCTTGCACGCTTGTTGGAGGAATTGGGATTGGCTGTGCCAGCTGTACCGCTGCATTGTGATAACTCTGCCGCACGTCGCATTGCTGCAAATGATGGGGTGTTGCATCCGCGCACAAAGCATATCAATGCCAAATATCACTTTGTGCGTGAAGCTGTTGATGCTGAGACCATACGAGTCTGTGCCGTATGTGGGGAGGCACAGTTGGCTGACTTCCTCACCAACGCTCTATCCTCTTCATCCCTTCTGCTCCAACTACATCAAATTGGCTGCAAGCCTGCCGCACTCACGGCCAAGGGGGCATGTTAATTCTCTTATATATACTTCTCTCGTGGTCGTGAGTGCGCAGGGCATGCTGGTCCAGGAAGTGGGGGCGACACATCGTGAGCGGACGGCATCCTGGCGGATCAGCTTGTTGCCCTGGGATTCGTGCTCTTGTGTGCTTGCCTCAACCCTGGCAGTGTAGCCTATGGTCCCTCTGCCTTGGATATTCACATGTAGGAATTTAGCTTGGCAGCAATGCCGTTACATGCTTGTGACACCTAGATTAGTCCACATTCTCGAAACTGGTTAGGACAATTGTACGTTTGCTTCGTAAGATGTTTGTTCACATGCCCAGGGGTTATCCGAGTTCGGAAACCCACGTTCGAGGGGCGTGCGAGGACTTTGTCCTCGCACCTCGAAGTTTGCCGGCGAGCTTTGCTCGCCGGCCGATGGGTGAGGATCGACTAGCGATTCTCACCCGTAAGAGAGCTGTTCTCTCTTACTTAGACACTTGTACTTTTTTCATGGCTCCGGACCTTGTTTTGACCCTAACTTCCTCCACAGTCCACCATTTTCCATGAAACGAAGTGCAATCCGGTCGTAGGAGTTCCCTCAAAGCACATCAGCATCAAGCATCACTATGTGCACGCAGTTGTCTAAAAAGGCAACATGGAGGTCATCTGGGTAGGTACAGATGTGCAGTTTGCCAACTTCTTGACGACGGCCATTGGCTGTACAAGGTTTTTTGTAGCTGCACGTTGTGTGGGACTTCACCCCACACTCGTTCCTAACGGGCCTCCTCATGCTAGCCGTTGCTTGTGCATGTCAGTGCCTATACGTTCATGGACTTGTTTGCCATCTGGTCATGGAGGAGTGATGTTTTCCACGGCGTACAGTGACCCTTTGGCTCAAGTCCATGCTGGTGCAGATCCCTGACGGGTCAGCCACCACAGACCATTGGGGGTGCTAATGTGGCCTTGGGAGTGCTTGAGACTCCATGACTATCCACTGATGACACTCATGCGGAGGTGGGACTAAGGATTGATCGTTCCAAACTTGTTGGTAGTGAGGCTGATTGAATGGTTGCATGTTTTCCATTTATCAAACACTTGTTGGAAACTAAACCATGCTTTGTGGGCATCTATTACGTATGGTTTTGCAACTGCTCTGTTTGATCCTGACGGTTCTTGATTTGGATGCCTAAGCAGAGAGATATAGCGGAATATGTGGTTTTTGACCGGTTTGTCTGTAATAGAAAAATGTGGCCCGTTAGAGCACTGCCGCCCGCGGGTAGAAAAAACGTCAGGTTGTCTCCTTCATTCAAATCCTCGAGAAAAGTAGTCACTCATCTTTTCTTACAACTTTTACAGTCTCGCTATAGCAGACACAATACTATTGGCGGCGTCCGTCGCTCGCTACCATGGCCAGACCCAGTACCACTAGTACCGTGCAGTCTACCTCTGCTAGCGCAACACCGCCGACTAACCCCGTTGCCACTCTTCAGCAACAGTTTGACAACCTATGCACAATCCTAGTAACCTTGCATTCTTCTCAGGTAGTCACGCCCATTCAGCCGCCTCTTCCTTGCCAGCCTGGTCCCGTAGTCTCTACCGCGACCCACACAGAAGCCCAATAGCACCACCAGTAGCAGCAACAGCTTGTCTCAAGTGTCATATGATCTCTAGGCATTTCAGCTAGCACTCAGTGCAGGCCAAAGGATTTTGAGACACCACCACCTCACCTTGAGGCTGGATAGTTTGCATTCTCGGAGTTGTTGTCTCGCCTGTGGGCTCAGGGTGAGGGTCTTTTGGCCAAACTACACCATGAAGTACGACTCCTCCATACCCAAGTAGCTTTTTGATGTAGGCCGTGCTACTAGGGCCCTTGTCTTTGCCGCAATAGAGAGTGATCATACTGGCCTTGCACCCTTCATCGTCGATTTCATTGCCGGCACCGACCCTGAATCTCGTGAGGCTTGGAGTACCCTCGCGCGTCCCTACCATGCTTGCGGCCAGGCCGTCATCAGTCGCTTTATGAGAAACTTCAACGACCTCAAGATAGGAGACTGAGAGCCTGTTACCCCCTATTTGCACCGCGCACAGAATCTTCTTCTTCAACTGGACAAGGCTGGTCCACCTCCACTGACCGCCCTCCTCACCATCAAGAACGGTGCAACTCCCGACTACATGAAGATCCTCGTCGATTTTGACCTTGACATTTTGGAGGCCATGGAGTTCCAGGGCACTATGATTTCTTGGTTCTATTCCCGTTTCTTGACATGGGAGGAGGTGATTTAGAACTCCTACCTTCAATTTGGAGATACAGACTTCGTGGCAGCAGTCAGCTCCACCTCTCCTATGCCTCCTTCGTCCGGGATCCCTGGTGCTACCGGAGCCACGTGTGGTTCTAGCCATGGTAGAGGGGGACGTGGGAAGAAGGGGAAGGGGAAGGCCGAGCAGCCATCGGATAGCAGCTCCTCTTGTGGCAGCCCTATTTTCTTCCATAACTGTGGAAAGACAGGTCATGGCTGGTACACCCATCCATCACCCACTGACGAGTCTTGTATCGTCAGCGCAATGCGTCGCAAGAGTAAGCATTGCCTTGGTATCGCTATAGCCACCACTGCCTCCTTCCTTAGGGGTCGCCTCCTCCACCGGCACTGTAGCAACTATGAATGGGTCCCAGGCTCCTCCCATGCCTCTCGTCGAACCCGTTGCTATTTCCTCATCCGACGTGGTCATCTCCATCGTCATAGATGAACTACACCTCGACGCCTCCCTCTGGCATGATCACGCCGCAGTAATTCTCGACTCTTGGGCCCTCTTCTCATGAGCGCCAGCTAGAGCAATTCATTGCAAACTACCTCAGCATCCTCCCTCATCAGCCACGGGGAAGTACGAGTTAAATGTCTCCTAGCCAAGAGGTCATGAACACTTGTCAGACTGAGATTATTCTCCGCGGTTATCCTTCTGTGGGTGGCTATTGTGTTCCTACTCCTGTCTTAGATGATCTGGCTTGGCTTGAAGACTGGCAAGCATGCTTTTCCATTCAGTCTCATGCACAATGCCCATTGCCCGTGTCATGTCAAGTCGCTCAGTGCAACGTTATTGCCCTTGTCCGTGACCCTAATGGCACTTGGATCATCGACTGCGGCGCTACAGATCACATGACGTCTTGTCGTTAGGACTTCAGTATGCTTGACCCGGTTAGCGATTTCCAGAGTGTTTGGACTGGGTCCAGTCAGGTGCTTCCTGTTTGTGGTGTTGGTGCTTTCCATTTTTGGGGTCCGTCTAGTGACATCTACGTCACTGATGTGCTGTATCTGCATGGATTTGAGCTCAGCCTTCTGTCCATCACAGCTCTTGACCGCATGAGCATGGATGTTTTACACTCCCGTGGTGTTGACACCGTCACTCTTCATCCATCTGGTCGAGTGATGTTGTGTGCAGAGTCGCATGATGACTTGTGGTATGCCACTCGTCCGTCTTCTATGTCCTTACCCCTATCTTCAGACGGGAGGCACGTTTTTTTCACGAGCACTCTATCCCCACAGCATACTCACATTCTCCACCGTCACGTGTGCCACGTACACAACTTTTTCATTCAGAGCATGCTCCGCACGTAGCTTGCCATCGGCCTTGATCCAACTGCCTTGCAAAACAGAATGCATCCACTGCCTTGAGGGCAAGATGCACAAGTCATCTTATCCCATCTCCTGTTCTCGCGCCTCCTATCCGCTTGAGCTGGTCCATTTTGACCTCATGGGTCCTTTACCTGTCGATTTTTTTTGTGGAACATGGTCGTTACGTGCTCACCCTCACTGATAATCACTCTTGTTTTACACTGGCGTCAGACATGAGACGTCTGCGCCTTGCACTCAGGAGCATTCTGGTATCGCTGAGGGGTGGAATTGCACCATGGCCAATGCGATCCGCAATATGCACATTGAGTTTGGTTGATCCGAGGTCTTCTTCTCTGAGGCCATGTCGTACATATCCTAGGTGTGGAACAGAGTTTTCTACCAGCCCTTTCCCCGTCCTCTCACCCCATACAAGTATTTGTGTGGGCAGCGTGTAGATCTTCGGCCGTCGCACGTCTGAGATTGCATTGCAAGCATCTGGCTCTTGGAGGATTAGCAGGATGGCAAGTCAGCTCTGTACCTTTCTCGGGGTGTACCATCAGTGGAAGGTGTGGAGGTTCTGGATTCCTGTCCGGCATCACATCACAGAGTCGCATGACACACTATTCTTTGAGGAGGTTTTTTCACGGGATCTCCCTTTTGTACAAGCTGGGACACTTCAGGGCCTGTCGCCGCCATTTTGCGGGGGAGATTTTGTACCAGTGCACAATGTTGCTCCATGTCCTTCAGTATTAAGAGTCCCTGGTTCCACCAAGTCACCTACTCCTCTACAGAAACCAGACATCCCCATTGTACCAGAGTCTCCATCTGATCCTCTTCCTCAGACTACTGACCACAAATCCGAGTCCACGTCTTCGCCTACTGACTCCCAAAACCAGGCAATTGAGTTCACTTCTTCGGCCTTGGACTCCGCCCCAATGCGATCGATCCAGTCACTCGGTCGCTGCCTCAGTCAACCGATGAAGCAGTCTTCCTGTTGGAGCAACTTGTCGTGTTCTTGCCTCCTCAACCCCGGCACACCCACTCCTCTAGTGCTTGTCTGATATACTTATGCACTTCTGGTGGTCTTCTTCGTCCACGTGTCCCAATCTCCATCAGGCATGCATCTTGCCATCGTTCATCTGCCCCCGGCCACTAGCCTCCATTCCATGCCCCCTTCTCATAGTGTGGTGAGTGAGGATCCAGGGATGAAGGCCTTGTGTCTGAATACCCTTGCCGTTGTCACAACGGACCTCTATCCTGGATCCACATTGGGTTATGCCCTGATTTCTCATGAGCATCGACGTGATGTCTCTGTCTTGTTGTCGCGTGCTACAGAGGACCTTGGCAGCGCTTGTCTGTTGGTAATCATGCCGTCTTTGCAGGCAGCCAATCCACAGAACCTCTGTGAGGCCAAGGCCACACCTGACGTTGTCGAGTAGGAAGCTTCTTACAAGAAGGAAATCTCTGTTATTGATGAGTGTGATGTGCACGAACTGGTGAACTTGCCCCCAGGCCATAAAGCCACTGGGGCCAAGTGAGTTTCCCATCGCAAGTGGAAGCCAGACGACAAGCTGGACAAGTATAAAGCCCGACTAACGGCTAAAGGCTTTGCGCAAGTACTGGGAGTGGACCTTGACCAGGTTTTCCCGCCAGTTGGCCACCTGACCACCAGTCGCACGGGCTTCAACATGGTCGCACAACATGACTGGGAGCTCCACCAGATAGACGTGAGCAATGCCTGCTTGCATGGTGCTCTTGATGGGAAGGAGCTATGCATGGTCTAGCCCCTAGATTTCATGGAGGACACAGGTCGTGTCTGGTGACTACGGAAAGCCCTCTATGGTTTCAAATAGTCACCCAGGATACAGCCGTTCCACCATCAAGATAGATCCAGCCAGTATGACCTTATTGTCTGGTTTGTCGGCTCAGTCTCTGTCAGTATAGCCTACCGCAACAACAGACAGCTGTCGAAAGAACATGAGGCCTCGCCATGGGGTCAAGACGACATAGCGTAGTACTCGAACCGCGGCCTCGAAGTGGAGGTGATGCATGTCCTGAGAGAACTAGACTAGTAGGTTGACGGTAAACGCAATTTCTGGATGTGTCGCCGCCGCCAGGAACGTTAGTGAACCGATGAAACGTAGATACGTGGTCACGTCTACTGGCTCCCCCATAGCGACTGGATCAGAGTTCTTCAGCTTCGCCTATCCATCGGGTGACATGGGTGAGGATGCTCTCGGCACGAGGGCCAGGTCCTCAACGAAGCGCCCTGACAAATTGTGGACGTAGGCGGCCTGATGGACGTGCAGGACACCCATGGAGCGATCATGCTCAAGCTCCATGCCCAAAAAGACTCGAGCCGACCCGAGGTCCTTCATATCATAGGCGGCATGCAGTAGATCCTTGACCCCCTGGATGGAAGCTGCATCCAGTGAATCTATGAGGAGGTCTTTGACGTAGACGAGGATAGTGACAAAGGTCTGGCCTTGCTGATTGATGAACAGTATGGGGTGGACAGTACTGCAAAGGAGGCTGCCGCTAAAAAGCGTACAAATGATCTCTTGATTCCAGTAGCAAGGTGACTACTTTAGGCCATAGAGGGCTTTCAACAGCTTCCAGACCTTGCCGAAACCATCGTCGAAGCCTGGAGGCTGTGCCATGTAGAGCTCCTTACCTTCCAATGAGCCATGGAGAAATGTGTTGCTCACATCCATCTGACGCAGCTCCCACCCATGCTGGGCAACCAAGCTAAATAACGCCCAGCGAGTGGAGAACCGACCGACCGGGGCAAAGATCTGGTCATAGTCGATCCCAAGGACCTTAGCAAACCCCTTGGCCGTAAGATGGGCCTTGTACTTGTCTAGGGACCCGTCCGACTTCCACTTGTGCCAAAGGAACCACTTGACGCCGATGGCCTTTCGGTCGGGGAGAAGGTCGACAAGCTCATAGACATGATGTTGCCGAATTGCGGCGAGCTCGTCGACACATGCAACCTCCTAGTGTGCGGCCTCGGGAGATGCCCGAGCCTCACATAGGATGGCTGGATCCTGTGAGCGTTGCGTGGGTGAGACAATGAGTGCATGTGTGTCTCGAGCCCCATGTGGTGTATGTGTGAGCGTGGCTGTAACGGCATATCAATGCTCCTAATGGAGCATGGCGTAGCCCAAGGCTGACCCCAGATGTAGGTCACTAATGACTGCCAAAGTGGCCAAGCTAAGCCCTTTGGTGCCAGGGTCTCCACTCACAACTGTGGAAGTGGGTTTTTCGGGAGGGAGAGAACCTCGTGGGGTAACAGGGGGTCATGGCGCGATGGGGCGTGAGGCGGCGGCCTGTGTGCTCGCTAACAGTCAAGGTTGTAGACTCCTGTCTGGGCCACGTGTGTAGCGTGCTGGCGCAGATAGAGCGGCCAGCTTGGAGGTGCCAGCGGACACAGATGGGGCAGCTGGCCCGGAGGGGCTGGCGGCCACGGAAGGAGCAGTCGGCGCAAAGGTGCCAATGGACGCAGATGGGATAGCTGGCCTGGAGGGGCTGGCGGACACGCACAGGGCGGCCACCGCAGAGGTGCTAGAGAACGCATAAGGGCGGCTGGCCGGGAGGGGCTGGCAGACACGGACGGGGCGGCCGGTGCAGAAGTGCCAACGACGCAGATGGGACAGCTAGCCCGAAGGGGCTGGCGGACACGGACGGGGCAGCCAACGTAGAGGTGCTAGCAAACGCAAATGGGACAGCTGGCCCGGGGAGGTTGGCGGACATGGACAAGCAGCCTGTGTAAAGGTGTCAACGGACGCAGATGTGGCAGCTGGCCCGGAGGGGTTGGCGGACACGGACGGGGCGGCCGACAAAGAGGTCCCAGCGGGCGCTCACGATGTGACGCCCGGACGCAGCTAGACGGAGGAAAAAAGCACCACTCCACCATGCAACGGGAGGGGCATCGACGTATCGGTGCGAACAAGGTCACCGAGAAATAGGCCCTCAAAGAAGAGGGCATCTTGTGACTCGACAATGGAATGTCAGGATGGATCCTAGAAGTGCCATGCCTTTGACGGACGCAAGACGCCAAGGAAGGTTCATGGACGGCCGCGAGGGTCAAGTTTGCCACCTTGATATGGGGTAGGCAGCCACACGATGACCACGTAGTCCCATTCACGAGCCGGCCGGAGGTCGGAGTGCTCGCAACACTAGTGTTGGTACTGTGTGGACTGATGCAAAAGAGGCCCGTGTGGAATCCGGTTCAAAACCCACGTCATGTAGGTCATGGCTTCAAAGTAGTAGCCATCGGAAAGACCAGACTCGATGCGCATGGTGCGGATAGCATCAGCCATGGTGCCGTTCCACTACTCAGAGACGCCGTTCTGGGCTGGCGTGTAAAGCGCCGATGTCTCATGATGGATGCCACGGGAGGCGAGGAAGAGTCTGGTCTCCCCCATAAACTTGCCACCGTAATCAGGGCGGAAGCGGCGGAGAGGGCGACCAAACTCATGCTCAGTACGGACGAGCTAGTCCCGAATGGTGGTGACGACATCACTCTTTTGTCAAAGACAGAAGACTCAGCGATATCGAAGGTTGTCATCGGTGAGGGTCAGGACATAGCGTCCATCCCAAACGGTCTTCGTCGGAAGGGGACCAATGGTATCAGAGTGGACCAATTCCAGCATGGCAGACGCATGTGAGGAGGACATAGGGTAGGTGGACAGATGCATCTTCCCCTGAGCACACTCAATGCACTCCATAGGATACGAAAGTTGAAAGGAGGTTGGGTAAAGGCCCGTGGCAGGCTGCATGCGCATCATGCTATCTCCAGTTGCAAAGTGGACGTGATAGAGGCAGCGGTGCAAGAGACGTGTGTGCTGCGGAGAGAGTGTGCCGGTAACAAACACATGGTTTGTGTCGGCCGATGGGGAGGGAACAAAGGGAGAAGCGGACAAGCGGGACATGTACCACAAGTTGCCATGAGCGGTGGCATGCAAGACGACACGACTGGACAGAAGCAACAACATAGTGCCAACACCACGCGAGCGTAGTATGTCCGTGCTCATGCCGTCAAGGGAAGTGACGGATAGGAGGCTGAGCTCAAGAGTAGGGACAAAGAGGACATCAGTCACAAAGACATCAGTCACGAAGACATCCCCGGCGGGGCCTCGGAAACAAACAATACCGACACAGTGAACGGATTGAATCTGACCAGAGCCTGTCCGAACCCCAGAGACATCGGTAACAAAGCGAAGGACATTGAAGGCCTCGCGCGAGGCCGTCTTGTGATGCGTGGCCCCGGAGTCAATGATCTAGGTCTCGGCCGGATCTTGGACCGGTGTCGCTAGATCGCAAACGGTACATGGCAGTGGAAGAGGGACGTGGATTTGGTGGACGGGGGTGTGAACCGGGACTGCCAGTCATCCAGCCATGAGAAATCATCACGAAGAGGACCATGTGGAGAGGGTATGGCAGAGAAAAGAATGGACAAAGGTACAGGATACGACCGGAGCTTAGAATCGGTCATGCATGGCAGGGCAAGGTGACCAGCGAGGATGCAACTTGCACTTCCCTGGGGAGGAGGGTGAGGCAATACGAGTTGGAGTGCGATGAATTGCTCCAACTAACGCTTGCGGGTGGAGGACCCAACGGAGTAGACCGACTGCCAGGTGACGGCACCGGAGTCCGGGAAGGAGGAGGGAGGCGCCGGTGACGAAAGAGCGGGCGCCGACGGCTGTGGAACATGTTGTGGTTGAGCCGTTAGAGGATGAAAGGGAGCATGAGGTGCGTACACAAAAGGAGTAGCAAGTGTCACGGCAGTCATGGCAAGGCGACGCTCATGCTGGCGATGCATGGTGGCAATAAAACGTGCCTCGTCTGTCGGAAGCGGAAACATGTACAACCTGTGTCCTTGCTGGCCACAGTTATGGCAGACTAAGCTGCTGCCACTAGATCTGCTTGACTGCTGCTATGGGCCCTTTCCCTTCTTGTCCCTACGTTTCTTCTTGTCGGATGATGAGGCGTCAGAGGATGCGGCTGCTGCGGGGGCGGCAACAGCCAACGAGGCCATGGCACGAGAGGCAAAGGCCTTTGTGCGCTAGATGCGGGACTCCTGATGAGCCTCCTCGATACGCAGAAAGAGCTCGTATGCCCATGGCATGAGGGTGCTCTAGGCAGCCATCACGGCCACAACATCTTGGGTGTAATTGGCGCCAACGTCGGTGAACACATTGGTTGTGCCGTGCTTGATGGTGAGGGGCGCGGATAGAGGGGGTGGTGCAGCATCTCCCAGGCGACGAAGGATGTCCTTCGCCCGCTGCCAGTAGGAGGTGACCGTCTCGGCCGCCTGCTTCGGGAGTTGAACTCCCAAAACAGGCGGCTGGTCTCTGCCTCGCTGGAAAGGTGATGAGGGCGTGTGAGGATGTGCCACGCCACTGCGGGGTTGAGGAGGGTGCCAGTGGAGAAGTTGTCAAGGAAGGACTCGAAAGCAAGACGTGAAGCCGGAGGGGCGATGAGGACGAGGGCACATGCACGTTGACCAACATCATACACCTGGTTGGCCTTGGTGGAGTCGTAGGGCAGGACGTAATATGGCCACAGGCCCTCACCCTACGCCTAGATGCGGAAGCTGAGCTCCCAGCTCCGGAAATGCTCGCCAGCCTGGAGCATCGGGGGCAGGGTTTCAAAGTGCTTTGGCCTGCGGCTAGCACCCAGCGCGAGGCCTAGGACTGAAGACATAGTCTGCCTTTGGTGTAGGGTATGCTGTTGTGCCAAGTACTATGTAGTGGAGGAAACAACGGGACTATCATGCCCAAGTGGAAGGAAGGATGGCGACTGCCAATGCTGCTACCACTGTTGCTGCTGCTGTTGTAGTGGCTACTACTACAGCAGCTGTGTCGGCGGCTGCAGTGCCGCTAACTACTGTGTCAGCGTTGCAAGCTGCTGGCATATGGTGGCTAGCAGATCTGTCGAGCCAGCAAGGCCGACGACAGATCCTGCAAGGTGTTAGTGCTGCTGCCACTACTACTACTGCTGCTGTTGTTGCCACTGTTTTTATGGTTGCCACTATTGTTCCTACAGTTGTAGTTGCTATAGTGGCTTCTACACCGGCTACTGCTACTATTGTTGCTGCTGCAATGGCTGCTACTGCTGCAACTACTATAGCAACTGCTGTTGTTGTTGTTGCTACTGTTGTGGTTGTAGAGGTTGCTGCTGCTGTTGTTGTTGCAGAGGCTACTGCTACACTTGTTGTAGTAGCTGCTGGTGCTGCTAATACTGATGTTGTTGCAGCAACGGCAGCTGCTGCTACTGTTGTTGCTATTATAACTTCTACAGTTGTTGTAGAAAGGGAGGACCAATGGGTCCTCTAGAAGAGGAGGACCCCTCCTCACTTTCAGCCATGGTTCCCTTTGCTTGTTTTCTTTGTCTTGAACTTGTTGGTGACATCATCAGATACATCATCAGTGACGCCGGTAGTGACATCAGCAGTACGACTGACGTTAGTAAGGACGTAAGCCAAGGGTGGTTGACATCAGTAGTGGTTGTCATGCTATTACTACAGCCGCTACTTTGTTAGTTGGTATGCTACTTCACTTGCTATTGCTATTGTTGCTACTACTACAACGGCTGCTATTGCAATCATTGCAGTTGTTGCTACTGCTGATACTGTTGTTGCTATGGCTGCTGTTGTTGTCGTTGATACGGATGCTACTATAGTGGCTACTGCTACTGCTGCTACTACTATCGTTGCTATTGCTACAACGGTTGTTGTGACATCTATTGCTATTGCTATTGCTGCTACAGCTGACATCAATAGTGAAATCACCGGTGATCTCAGCGCTTGCGGCTGACGTCACTACAGCTGCTACTACTGTTGTCACTGTTGTTGTTGCTACTACTTTTGCTGCTGCTGTGGCGAGTGCTACTACTGCTACTTCTACTACTACAACGGCCGCTGTTGCTATTGCTATTACAACGTCTACTGTTGCTCCTGCTACAACTATAGTGGGTGTGGTAGTAGTTGTTGTGGCTACCGCTGCTACAACAGCGTTGTTGCACGCTACTGTTGTTATGGCAGGTGCTACTATTGCAACAATAGCAGCGAGGGTGGGGATGCTGCCCGCAACCCGCCACTCGGGTGAGTGGAGGGGGAGGTCCGCGATTTTTCTTTTGTTTCTTTTTTGTGGTCACTGCTCGTTGTTGCTATAGGTGCACGCTCCTGCTTTGGTCGCTGTTGTTGCTGTTGTTGCTGGCCGCTACTACTATTGTTCCAGGCCGTTACTGCAGCTGTTGCGGCCGCTGTTGCTCCTGGTGCTGCGAGATTATGGTGCTGTCTGTGGCTTGCTCCTACTCCACGCTGCTAGCTGTTGCTGCTAATGATGCTGCTGCTTGCTACGTGGTGCTCACTGCTCCTCGCTCCTTGCTGTTGTTGCTGCTGCTCGCTGTTGCTGCTGTTGCTTGCTGCTGCTGCTGTTGCTCGCTACTCACTGCTTTCTCCCGCTCGCTGCTGCAGTTCCTTCTACTACTGCTTCTGCTTTTGCCGCTGCTACTACTGGTCCTAGTGGTTGTTACTGCTGCCCTTAGCTGCTACTACTACAGCATGCTTCTGCCTTTTGTAGGAGCTTCTAATTGCTGTAGCAGCTACTACTTGCTGTAGTAGCCGTTGTTTGCTAGCTACATGCTGCTTGCTACGTGTTGCTTGCTGCGTGCTGCTGCTGTTGTGGCATAGGCAACCAAAAATACACAATCACTTTCCTGGTGGTGTCTTCGCCACGTGCGTCGGGGCCATTTGTGCGTCAGTCCATCGTGCCGGCAAGTGTACCACTACTACCAGCGCCATGGGGTCAGTGCTGCCGAAAAAATTCTAGCAACGTTTTTCCCCCGTTGGGAACGTTTTGAAGAGTTCACCCGACGGGTCAATGCTACCAGACTAAATCCGGCAGCATTTCCCCTACACGGGCGCATTCTGGGGACAGCCGGCTTTGACTAGACCTGTTTGCCGCTGTTTTGTTGCTTTTGCTACGCTCTGGCTCTGATACCAAGCTTGAAAAACTAATGCAACAGGTTTAGGCAGCAGTGTTATCGATGCAGATTGCGGGAACCCACGCTCGTTGCTTAGGCTGCCCCCTCAGTCTGTTGCACTAGAGTCTAAGTCTGAGAGCTTTGGTAATGTTGCTAAGAAATGCGTGAGCCAGAGTAAGCGCGAGACAACAGCTGAAAATTGGAAATGATTGATTAAGAAGTATGAATGAGAAATAATGGGAGACCCCTCCAAGTTCTAGCTCCCCCCAGCTCTGTTTAGCTTGTTACTGAGTTTATAAGCCAATCAAGAAAATGACCTATTTTCTGGCAGGCAGGGTTTTCTCGGTGAGCCCTGCCAGACAGCCGACAGCCAAAAACCCGGGCGTTGTCCATACCATAAAACACACGCTCCGAACGTAATCTTGCGGTCAGAATCACCTAGAAAAATAGCAGCAATGAGTTATGGCCTCCTAAACTGAGGCGACGTCTATGCTAGTCCCCGATCCCAACAGTGCCTGAATAATATGAAACTTTGACCCTAAGCAAAACATGGCGCTGCAGATGTAATAACATAGTCAGACCCAGCACTAGACGCGTGCAGACAGCACATGCAGCAATAGTGGCTACCGGCAGCACGACTACCGAGGAGGTCTGCTGATGGATATGAGTACGTTGGAGGGAGGAGGCTCCAGCAAAATGCATGTAGGCCTCAGTGCGCGTCGGCTCCACCAGACGACACTCCAGCAGCGTCGCATCTTGCTCTCAGTCATATGCACGCCGATGGACACAAGCCGGGATGATACAACAGACTACAAAGAGAGATGCGTGGAAACCAATAGACGCACATACTCGCCAAAGGCTATACGAATACTAACTAGGCTAGGAGCACAGATGGCAAGAACCGCACCGGATGGATCTTCCTTGTTGGTGGCACAGTTGTCTCTTAGCGCAGTGGCAAGCAGGGGTGCATTATATGAATTGGTGCAGAGGTAGAGCACGTGGCATTGAGCACTGGTGCATGAGAGGTGTTGGTTTGTGTGGCTTCCACCCGTCATGACTGACGCCGATGCATTATCCATATACCCACATTGGCCGTATATGGTAGAGGAGGGCGTGACGACACGACGGGCCTCCGGACTGTACCAAGACTTCTCCAACACCTACGATAGTGCCGGCGAGACGCGGTCGATGCATTCCGACAGCCCTGTGGGCTTGTCGGGAGCTAGGAGAGTTTTCTTGGTGGGTTGAGACCTGCGCACCCGATGGACTGTAGTAGTGCGACGAGGTGACCCTGTGGTTATATTTATGCTTCCGGTGTTCGGAAAGCCGTGCGTGATGTCTGGACACTGATTCTGAGTTTTTTAGCACTGCTCTTATTGTCTCGGTGGTTGAGACCCGGGCACTCAGAGAGCTGTTCCGGTGCCTCGAGGAGACCACCGTTGATTGTTATCATGGTGTACGTAGTGTGTTCTCCCCGCTGACTTGTTTGGGTTTAGCGGACGTGACGGGGCCTGGTGCGGCTAGGTGCCGGTGCCCTTACATAAGCCCACTAGGGGCTCATTTGTACTTCCTCCTTGTTCTTTTACATTCACCGTTCCAGACTTAGCCAAATTCTTGCCATCTTGCATCGCAGTCTCACACAGAGCTCATGTTCATTTTTGCATGGGCCTGCACGCCCTAAAATATTTCTGATTTGGTACTAGAGCATAGGGGGTCGTGTGAGCAACAGAAGCAGCAGAAGTGGGCAAAACGCAAAGAGAAAGCGCCACGTGGCACCACGCCGGTAGCAGCGTGAGGGAGAGTGAAACGACTGCACATGAACGCCACAGGGGCGGTGAGCCGTGCATAGCAGCATTAGGGACTACAACGGCAACAGTAGTAGCAGCAGCAGACGTGGCAGCCGCGACAGCTGTAGTGCCACGCAATACGAGCAGTGGCGAGAGAGCTGCCGCTCATAGAAACAGCAGCAGCGGCGGTAGAAACAACAGCAATTACCAGCACTAGCATTTGCAGCAGCCTCACATAGCAACAAGAGCAATAGCAACTGCAGCAGTGGCAGTAGCAGCAACAGCTTGCTGTAGCAAGCAACAGCGATAGCAGCAGCAAGCGGCAGCCGCGGCAGCGGTAAGTAGTAGCAGCAGCTGCTACGCAGTTTAGCAGCAGCAGCAACAGCGACAACAACATCAAGTAGCAGCATCATCTGCTTCCCAGAGTAGTAGTAGCAGTAGTAGTAGAGGAAGCAGTAGTAACAACCGTAGCAGCTGCACCCGCCACTATAGCTGCTACTCCAGGAGGGCCTCACAACCCTCCTCTTAGGATCCTCACCCCCTCGGAGGGACCCCCTTGATCCCATGAGTGGAGCCTCTCCGAGGGGGCGTGCTGGCCCCGTTTGCTCCCCTCCCCTCTTCTCGAGAGGGCCCTCAGAGGGCCACGTCGAGCCCCTCCGAGGGTCCCCTCCGAGGGGCCTGTCGGCCCCGTCGCCCAAACGACGGAGGGGCCGACGGCAGAGAGGGGCGGACACCCTCCCCCGCCCCCGTCGGCCACTCGCTCACTCGATCGCTTGCTCGTAGAGTGAGCAACCGAGCGAGCAATGAACAGGAGGGAGGGCCGGACAATCTGGACACTCCTCCCCCCTCTCCCCCTATTTTCTCATTGCCCTAATTTTGCGGCAATCGAGAACAGGGTGTACAAGTGAAATAAAATACGGAGGGGGTGTACCTGAGAGCAAGTGGTGCAGAAAAAGAAAACACAGGGACGAGGGCGAGAAGAGAGAATTAAAAAAAAGAAAAGAAAAAAAGAGATGGAGGGTGAGGGCAAAGCAAAAACACAAAAGGGGGCCTGAGGGCAAGAGAATAACAACAAAACAAAATTGAAGAAAATGTACAACTACTACCACCACAGCAGTAGCAGCTTTTGTGGCAGTAATAGCAGTGGCGGGCGGAGTTGCAACGACTATGTAGTGAGGGGCAGTTGCACTTGCGTTTACACACCCTCCTCCCTAGCTGATAGCAGATTGTCGTCGGCGGTGATTTCCATTTCGATACGCATCGTAGACCGGCGTCTCCCTGGGGCCCGTGGATTGGTGCGCGCAGTTCACTCCGGAGGATCGTCGGCGGATTCGAGTTTGTGTATCTCCGAGGGCGAGGTCGTCTATCGCTTGGAGCAATAGCCACACCTACACCCACCACCTCTTCTGGTCTTGGAGCAGTCTTTGTTGTATTAGTGGCAGCAGCATTAGTAGCCGCAGCTGGTCAGACTCCATTCTCTGGGCTTGCTGTGGTAGTGCAGCACGCCCTGTCTGGTCACGTTTGCTGACTTTGACACCGTGACCTCCAAGAGTGACAGTACCTACTGGTCTCATCCTCTCTCGCGGCTTGGTGCTTACCATCGGAAGTAGGTGTCCTCGGCACCTGTCTATCTTCCAGCACAAGAGATGAGTGAGCAGACATTTGAGCAGGCGCCATGTGTGTTCGCTTGCTATTACTGTGGTGATGGACATCATGGTTGGCGTCGCTGCTGGACGCACCCTCGCGGCTAGCATCCACCTTGGCTTCACTCTCGTCCGAGCACGCGTCGTCCATAGCATACAGATCTGCTGGCATTGGTAGATCCCCAAGTTGGACCTCTAGCAAGCATATTCATTGAGATCCACGGCTTGCGGCAGATGGTGCAGCGGCTTTATGACCTCGTTGTCACCGAGCGTGCTTCTGCTACTTGTTTGTCAATGGCCTCTTCGACCACATCTCCCTCATCGTCTCTTTCTTCCTCATTTGATGGTGTCCCTTTAGCTTCACCTGTCAGCATGTCCCAAGCTACCACCATCCTCTTGATCCTCTACTCTCCTGCTGTGACGACACCACCGTACCATGACATGCCCTCATGTAGTCGTCCCATTCGTATTTCCCCACGGCGTCGGCGATAGCGCTCCGTACGCTGTGCTCCCGCCGGTTTCGATACATCCTCCACCTTCTCGGCTTCTGTTGTTGTACCTGTCGAGTGGGAATGCGGTCATCGCGCATTGCTTGTTGTGACCGTAGCGACAAGATCCGCACTCGCGCCAGGCCGTTGTGCCCGAGCGTCAGCTCAAGCAGACTCAGATGATACGATGACAGAACATGGCCTGGAGTCTGATCCCGACATGGCGTTCATGGTAGAGACTTACCTGTCATCGTTCGGGCTGGATCCAGATCTTCCACAATAGCAGATGATATCAGGAGGAGCGCAGGCACGGCATCCCTGGGCGGTGCCACTCGCAGCTCCGACCGGTGGGGGCCCGGAGGTGGCACAGGAGTCCTGTACAGACAGGGATGTGTCTACCGGACTTTTGGGGGAGAGTGTGTAGCAGACTCATACCAGTCCGGCAGATGTTGGAGTACTTGGGACGTGCATGTCATCCAGTTTGACATCTATGTTGGGGCAGGAGCGGACATTTTGCAGTAGTAGGTTCCATCAGGAGGAGTGCAGGTGACGTGTGCCTGGGCGGTGCCACTCGCGACTCCAACCGGTAGCGGCATGGCGGTGGCACAGGAGTCCGGTGCAGATGAGGATGCCCCATACGGATTTCCGGGGGCGTTGGCGCACGTGACTCACTCCATCCCGACAGCGGTTGTAGTGCATGAGCAGAGTCAGCCGGCCGGTCTTTTAGAGGTTGAGGCATCTTTGAGAGTTGCGGTTCTGAGAGACGTCACTGGGACATGTGCTGCAGTAGACTGAGCAGGCTTCACCGTGTCATCTGTGCTACCTGAGGACCAGCTCCAACGTGAGGAGTCACTCATGTTCCCTGAGTCTCTGGGTTCCCGTATACACGACGGAGCAGCGAAATACATGAAGGAGTCAGATGGTGGTCCTCACTTTATCATCGAGCAGGTGGCAGCAACCAGCCTTCCCGGCAAAACAGGGTATGAGCGCCAGCTGCGCTTGCTGGTCGCCTTGATGGGCATTGTCGAGCCGGAGTCCTGCACACCTGTGTCCACTACGGCGGCAGTCAAGGACACTAGAGCACATTCGTACATGCGGATAGAGTCACCTCATCAACAGGATCTGAGTTCTGCCCCCTCGTTTTCACCTGTTGGTGACCCTGATGATCACATCGATGCTGAGAGTGGCAGTACGTGCACGGATGACATTTCCACATCCTCCACGGACTCTGAAGACTCCTCATTCTCTTTCTCTCTTGGCATGCGACCGCTCACTCCTTGTATGGTGTGGATGCAATACTTGCAGCTGCATCTAATATTCCAACGTCTAAGTACATTACAATTCTGGTTGACCCCCATGAGGATGCAGTTGTACCAGCTCCATTGTCTTCAGCAGCAGAGATGCAGATGGAGCTATACTCACGAGTTCTGCAGTATGCATGTGCAGCATCCAGTGAGGCAGTGTTTATCCTACACGAGGCAGACATGGGCCACCTCCACATGTCCGACGCAGATTACGCTGACCTGTAAGAGCGTGTAGTGATGCCGTAGCAGGAGGTGATGGCAACGCATGAGCGATTCTCAGAGGAGGGAAGCATCACTACTATCGACATGAGCTTTACGCTACCAGTATCTTGCACAACCACACTCGGGGAGGATCTTGTACTTGCTCCGAGTATGACATCAGCTGGAGACGCTACCACAGGAGAGTTGAGCATGCCTTCAGTTCCTGCCATCGTCATTCCTGTCGACTTCGGCATTGCTCTTCCTTCTATTGCTGCCATCACACACCTTCATCCACCCGACTCAGCTACTCCATCGTCACCTTTGTCCATGAGTGGTGACCGGGTTTGGCACTCCAGCCCTCCTCCTCTGGTTGTACATCCTTGGGCCTCAGGGCGCTCTATACGGCATCGGAGGCCAGCTGTGTCACGTCATCCACGCTTGCGTGTTGCTCACCCATTCCCTTTCCTCCAACGTACACAGATGTATCGCGGTAGAGTGGAGAGAGGAGAGACTGTGAGTTGGGACCCATGGAAGTCACACGAGGACTTGTACACTCCAGGTAATGGAGTTGCAACGTGAGGAGTCGTAGCTAGAGACACCACTTTGTCTTTGAGGGAGGGAGCCGACTCGTACATGACAGGGAGAGCTACCTCTATAATATGGAGAGACCACATGATTCATTGCCTAGGATCTGTTTAGCTACGGCATTAGCGTCTCTGTCAAGGACATCACCGCCAGGTTCATCTGCCCAGGGGGAGTGTTGTGTGGACCTCGACTTGACGCGACGTTGTGGGAGATGCATGGAGAGGGGTCCATACTCTGCTATTAGCATACTAGAGCCGTACTCTGTTGGTCGAGACCCGGACACTTGGTCGGTTGTACCAGTGTCACGAGGAGACCATGGGGTTGTGTGTCTTGGTGTTTGGCTATACTGCGTGTAGCATGTGCATGCCAGCTGGTTTGCTCATAGTGGTCGAGGCCCGGACACGTAGTGAGGTACACCTGTGTTACGAGGAGACCCCCCTATGATCCTATGTGTTGATTGACAATGCTATTGTGGTCAGCACACAGATACCTGTTGGATTGATCCTAGTGGTCGAGACGCGGGCACTGGTACCGCCAGTGTCACGAGGAGACCCTCTTGCAGCCTGAAATGTGTATGGTGTGCATTACACTGGCTTGTGTACGTGTGCATGACTCTTCTTATGGTCTAGACCTGGACACTTGGTATGATGTGCCAGTGTCGTGAGGAGACCTTAGATGGACAACATTTGTGTATGTGTGTGTGGTTTACGGGTACACATTATGGTTTGGTATACGCTGTTGTTCCGTGCCTTCGTTCATTTTTCTGGCGTGGACGGCTATGTCAGCCAGGGGGAGTGTTGGTTTGTGTGGCTTCCACCCTTCACGACTGACGCCGATGTATTATCCATACACCCACGTTGGCGGTATATGGTAGAGGAGGACATGACAACACGGTGGGCCTCCGATCTGTACCGAGACTTCTCCAACACCTACGATAGCGCCGGCGAGACGCGGTCGATGCTTTCTGGCAGCCCTGTGGGCTTGTCGTGAGCTAGGAGAGTTTTCTCGGTGGGTTGAGACCTGCACACCCGGTGGACTATACTGGTACGACGAGGAGACCCAGTGGCTGTATTTATGCTTCCGATTTTCGGATAACCGTACGTGATGTTTGGACGCCGATTCCAAGATTTTTTAGCACTGCTTGTATTTTCTCGGTGGTCGAGACACGGGCACTCGAAGAGCTGTTCCGGTGCCTCGTGGAGACCACCGTTGATTGTTATCGTGGTGTACACAGTGTGTTCTCCCCGCTTACTTGTTTGGGTTCAGCAGGGGTGACGGGGCCCCGTGCGGCTAGCTGCAGGAGCCCTTACATAAGCCCGCTAGGGGCTCATTTGTACTTTCTCCTTGTTCTTTCATATTCAGCGTTCCAGACTTAGCCAAATTCTTGCTATCTTGCATCGCACTCACACACAGAGGTCATGTTCGTTTTTGCAGAGGCAGAGTCCGTGGCATTGAGCATTGGTGCATGCGAGGTTCCATGGCTCCATCGTCTACTGTGGAAGTTTTGTTTGCAGGCATCACCCTTCACACTGCATTGTGACAATGAGAGTGCCATCGCCATTGCACACAACAATGGCATTCATCACACTTGCACTAAACACATCGATGTGGAGTATCACTATGTTCACACTTTGTTGCATGAGGGTAGCATCCGGATTGTGTGGGTCGGGACCGTGGGACAACTGGCTTACTTCTTAACCAAAGCCGTCAAGCGTGCATCGTTCCAAAGGGCTGTTGGTTTGGCTGGTCTACATCAGTGAGTGTACTGTCTTGTACTAGTGAGCTCCCTTACATTGTGGTGCCTCACTCTTTGTGTGATCACGTTCACACTTGTGTGGACTTGCTAGACTATGGGGGCATGAGAGCATGCGGGAGCGGGGTTTATGTTGTGCACAATAAATGCATGACCTCTACACGTGTTTGTACACTGGTGCCCAGGGTCATGGGGAAGTGTTGTAATTTGCATGTGCACTCTTATTGATTTGTCCTGTGATCTCTCGGCTGGTGTATTTGCTCGTGTAGATAACTGACTCGGGGGACGCGGGAAGAAGGGGGATGGGATGGCGGAGCAGCCGGAAGGAAACGCTAGGCAGCAGGTTGGGGCAGCAGCATTGTTGATGCAACATGCGGGCTTCCACGCTCGTTACTTAAGTCTGCTGCCCCTTCAGTCTGCTGCTCTAGAGACAAAGTTTGGAAGCTCTGGTTTTGTTACTCAGAAATGTGCGCGCCAGTGTTAGCGCCAGAAAGCAGCTGGAAACTGAAAGCAACTGATTAGGAATGAAGAATGAGCAACAATGGGAGACCCCTCCAAACTCTAGCCCCCCCCCCACTAGTGTAGAACTTGTTACTCAACTAACCAGCCAATCAGAAAATAGTCCTAGACCTATTTTATGGCAGACAGGGTTTTCTTTGTGAACCCTGCCAGACGCCCGACAGCCCAAAACCTGGGCGTCATCCGTTTTGCCTGAAAACTGGACCATACTATAATACCGACGCTGCGAACGCAGTCGTGCGGTCAGAATCAGCTAGAAAAATAACAGCAAAGAGTTATGGCTGCCCGAACCCAGGCAGTGCGTATGACATTCAGTGATGCCAAACAGTGCCACACAGCAAGAGACATCGATCCTAGGCGCAGCATGATGCTGTAGACGTAATGGAACGACAAGAAACAGCGCTGGGTGCATGTAGATCGCATTTGCAGTGGCAGTGACCGCCGGCGGCCCGACCGCCGAGGAGGCCTGTTGATGGAGCTGAGTGCATCGGCGAAGGGAGGAGGCTCCTGCAAACTGTGAGTGGGCCTCAGCGTGCATCCGCTCCACCGAACGACACTTCAGCAGCGTTGAGTCTCGCCGTCAGTCATCGTCACACTGATGTACACAAGCCGGGAGTACACGACAGAGTACAATGAGAGATGTACGAAAACCAATACTCCCCCATGACTCACAGGCGTAGTGCACATTTGCGGGTAGAGACATTGTCAACAACTAGACTCCTCCAGGACACGCAGAGGCGCAGACACGGACAAAGAAATTCACTCACGGATGCATGCCAAGCAAACTCATAGCCTTCTTGAACGAGTCGCGCTTCAGTGCCTTGGTCAAGAATTCAGCCAGCTGCCGTGCTGTCTCAAACCACACGATGATTATGCTGCCGTCATGCAACAATGAACGCACATAGCGATACTTAACGTTGATGTGCTTTGTGCGTGTGTGATGCATGCCGTCATTGTGGGCGATGGCCATGTCACTCTCATTGTCACAATGCAACGTGATGGATGCGACGGACTGACACAACTCAGACAATAGACAACGCAACCACACACTCCCACACACGCTTGAGCCAAGGACCACGTACTCAGCCTCAGCAGTGCTACATGCCTTGCACCCCTACTTTTCACTACGCTAGCACACAGCTGTGCCGCCAATCAGAAAGATCCAGCCTGTGCGACTCTTACCGTCCAGACTACCGACCCAGTGACTGTCGGTGTACCCCACCGCGACAACAAACGGGTGGCGGCAGAACATGAGACCTTGCGGAGGAGTGGAGACGACATAGTGCAGTACTCGGATCATGGCCTCAAAGTGGAGGTGACACAGATCCTGAGAAAACTGGGCCAGGAGGTTGACGGCAAACACGATGTCTGGGCGCGTCGTTGTCGCTAGGAACATCAGTGACCCGATGACTCGCAGGTACATGGTCACGTCAACAGGCTCCCCCACAACAGCTCGGTCAGGACTCTTCAGCTTCATCTGGCCATCAGGTGACATGGGTGAAGATGCGCTCGGCATGAGTGGCATGTCCTCCGCAAAGCGGGTGGACAAAGTCTGCACATAGGCAACCTAGTGGATGTGCAGTACGCCCTGGGAGCGATCATGCTCAAGCTCCATGCACAAGAAGCCTCGGGCGGATCTGAGATCCTTCATTTGGTAGCTGGTGTGCAGCAAGTCCTTGACACGTTGGATGGAAGCCGTGTCCGGTGAAGCGATGAGGAGATTGTCGGCGTAAACCAGAATAGCAGCAAGAGTTTGGCCTCGCGGACTGACAAATAGTGCGGGGTCAGCGGTGTTGCGCTGGAGCCCACCGCGAAGGAGCGTGCTGTTGATCTCCTGGTTTCAGCACCAAAGCGATTGCTTCAGGCCATAGAGGGCCTTCCGCAGCCGCCACAATCTCCCAGTGCCATCGTCAAAGCCTGTGGATTGCACCATGTAAACTCCTCACCCTTTAGTGAGCCATGGAGAAAAGCGTTGCTCACATCCATCCGATGCAGCTCCCACCCATGTTGGGTAACAAGGCTGAAGAACGCTCGACTGGTGGAGAATCGGCCAACTGAGGCAAAGATCTGGTCGTAATTGACCCCAGGGATCTGGGCAAACCCCTTGGCTGTGAGGCGGGCCTTGTTCTTGTCCAAGGACCCGTCGGGCTTCCACTTGCGCCAAAAGACCCACTTGGTGCCGATGGCCTTCCGACCTGGAGGAAGTTTGACGAGGTCTTACATGTGGTGCTGTCAGATGACAGTGAGCTCATCGGCATCCCAGTGTGCAGCCTCAGGAGGGGCTTGTGTCTTGCGCAGGGTGGCTGGGTCCTTCGGGCGTGCTCTCGAGCAGACAAAGAGCGTGCGCATCTTGAGCTCCAGGTGGGATGCGTGCGAGTGCAGCCACAAATGCGTGCGGATGCTCATGATGAAGCATGGCGTAGCCCAGTGCAGACCTCGGGTGAAGGTCCGTAATGATGGCCAAGGTGGTCAGGCCGAGGGCCTTGGTGCCTGGATCCCCACTTAGGACCGTGGGAGTGGAGGAGACACGTGGAGCCACAGGGGGTCAAGGCGCCACGGAGCACGGTACCACGGTCTACGCGCTTACCGACGGTCTGGGTCGAAAGCTGCCGCCTGGGCCACGTGTGTTGCGTGGAAGGGCAGGAGATGGCACTGAGTCCAACGGGCCAACGGAGGCGGATGGGGATGCTGACCCGGAGGAGCCAGCGGATGCAATCGAGGCTAAGGTCTGGAGGGGCCACTGGACGTGACTGGGGCTGCCGGCCTCGAGGGGCCAGTGGACGTGACAGGGGCTGCTCGCCCGGAGGGGCCAGTGGCCGCGACTGGAGCTGCTGGCCCGGAGGGGCCAGTGGACGCAACCGGGGATGTTGGCCCGGAGGGGCCAGTGGACGCGACTGGGGCTGCCGACCCGGAGGGGCCAATGGACGCGACTGGGGATGCCGGCCCGGAGGGGCCAATGGATGCAACTGGGGCTGCCGGCCCGGAGGGGCCAGTGGACGTGACAGGGACTGCCGGCGCGGAGGGGCCAGTGGACGCGACTGGGGCTACCGGCCTGGAGGGACTGAGGGATGTGTCACCCGGAAGCGGCAGGACGAAGGACGGACTCACCACTCCCCCACGCGACGGGATGGACACGGACGAGACAGAGCAAATGAGGTTGCGGGGAAACAGGTACTTGAAGAAGAGGGCATCGAGGAATGTCCACGGGGGGTGAGCTTGCTGCCCTACTGCAGAGTGGTCAGCCACACAATGGCCACACAGCCCTAGACGCGAGCCGGGCGGAGGTCAGCGCGCTGACCGCACCAATGTTGGTACGGCGTGGACTGGCGGGGAAGGGGACCGTGGGGAATCCGGTTCCAGATCCATGTCATGTAGGCCATGGCATAAAGATATAAGCCATCGGAGAGACCAGACTCGACCCACATGGTGCGGACGGTGTCGGCCATGGTACGGTTCCACCGTTTGGAGACACCGTTCTGGGCGGGCGTATAGTGCACAAACGTCTCATGGTAGATACCGCGGAAGGCGAGAAAGGTCGTGGTCTCACCCATGTACTCACCATCGCGATCGGAGTGAAATCGGCGAAGAGGGTGACCACACTTGCGCTCCGCAAGGACAAGCCAATCCTGGATGGCTCGGGCGACATCGTTCTTCTGCCTAAGGCAAAAGACACAACGATAGCGAAAATAGTTGTTTGTGAGGGTGAGAACGTAGCGGCCCCTCTCTCCGACGGACTCGGTGGAGAGAGGGTCCATGACATCAGAATGAACCAGGTCAAGAGGGGCGGATGCACGGGAGGAAGACAAAGGGTATGTGGACCGGTACATCTTACCCTGAGCATAATCAATGTACTCTGTGGGGCATGGGAGAGGGAAAGTCTCCGGGTCAAGGCCCTTGGCAGGCTGGGTGCGGAGCATGCTATCCATGGCAGCAGAGTGGACGTGGCAAAGGCGGCGGTGCAAGAGGCGGGTGTGCTGAGGAGATAGTGTACTGGTGACAAATACACGGCCTGTGGCGGTGGACGGGGAGGAGACGGAAGGAGAGGAGGACAGACAAGGTACATGCCACGAGTTGCCACGGGCGGTGCCGTACAGTATGACAAGACCAGATGGACACAACGACACAGTGCCAATACTACGCGAGTGCACAATGTCCATGATCATATGGTCAAGGGAAGTGACGGACAGGAGGCTGAGCTCGAGACCTGGGACGAAGAGGAAATCGGTCAGAAAGACGTCATCGACAGGACGACGAAAATGAATGACATCGACACCGCGGACATGCAACACCTGGCCGGAGCCCGTCTGGACACCATAGACATTGCCAACAGGACCGAGCATACTAAAGGCCTTCATGTGATGCGTGGCCCCGGAGTCGATAATCCAGGCCTTAGCAGGGTCCTGAACCGGGTTTGCTAGATCCTTAACGGACAGATGGCAGCAAGCGAGAGACGCGGACAAGGTCGACGTGGTCGATAATCGGGACTGCCAATCATCAGGCAATGCAATGTCGTCATTGAAGGGGGTTTAGGAGACCATGGGAGACGACGAGATAGACAAGGAAATGGGACATGAGCGCAGCTTAGTCTCAATCATGTAGGGCTGGGCAGGAGAGCAGGAGGTGACACAACTCGCACTTCCCTGGAGAGGAGGGCGAGGCAGGTCGAGCTGGAGCGCGATGAACTGCTCCAGCTGACGCTCACAGGAGGACGGCCCGGGAGTGTAGACAGAGTACGGAATGATGGCACCTGAGGCGTAGACAAAGTACGAAATGATGGCACCTGAGGCGTAGACAGAGTACGGAATGATGGCACCTGAGGTAGTAGGAGGATTGTGCCGGTGAAGTAAACGGAGGCGTTGATGGCTGCAGATGGTGCTGCTGCAGTGCTCGTGTCTGCTGGACTGGCGGAGCTATCAAAGTGGTGGAGCTGCCGGACGAGGCCAAGGTGTCAGGGCCAGCAAAAGCTATGGCGGCACAGGCAAGACGGCGCTCCTGCTGGCGACGCATGATGGCGATGATGCGCGCCTCGTCTTTCGGGAGAGGGCATGTGTATCACCCGTGCCCGGGCTGGCCACAGTTGTGGCAGACCAAGCCACCACCGCTGGACCCGGTCGACGTCTGCTACTGCTGCTGCTGACCCTTGTCTTTCTTGTTTTGACGCTTCTTCTTCCCCAACGACGATGAGGTCGCTACGGCGGGGGATGCGACCGCCACGGAGGCAACGGCAGAGGAGGCGAGAGCCTCCGTGCGATGGTGTCGGGACTCTAGACGGGCTTCCTCGATCCCAGGAAGAGCTCGTATGCCCAAGGCATGAGGGTGCCCTGGGCCGCCATGGTCGAGAGGACGTCCTAGGAGGAGTGCACAAAGACGTCCACGTATGTGTCGGTGGCACCACGCTTGATGGTGAGGAGCGTGGCCACAGGGGGTGGGGCAGATTTGCTGAGGCGATGAAGGATGTCCTCTGCCCGCTGCCAGTAGGTGGTGACCATCAAGGTCTTCCCCATGTGCAGGGAGTTGAACTCCCGCAACAGACGGCTAGTCTCAGCCTGGGTGGAAAGAAGATGGGGATGAGTGAGGACGTGCAACACGGCTGCAGGGATCTGGCGTAGCGCTAGGGGTGAAGTCGTTGAGGAAAGGCTCTAGGGCCAGGCGAGAAGCTGGAGACGCAACAGGGACAAGGGCATGTACGGCACGACAAGCATCATACAACTAGCCGGCCACGATGGGGTCATACGGGAGGGTGTAGTATGCCCACATGCCCTCACCTTACGCCCAGATCTGGAAGCTAAGCTCCCAGCTCCAAAACTGCTCGTCGGCCTGAAGCGGTGGGGGTGGCGTCTCAAAGTCCTTATGCTTGCGGCCGGCGCCCAGAGTGAGGCCAACGTCGGGGGTCACTGTCTACCGCTTGCGCTGAGTCTGCTGCTAGGCTAGGTAATGCGTGGCAGCGGACACAACGGGACTGGCGTGCCCTATAGGAATAAATGGTGGCAGTGCAATAGTGGCAGTCTAGGAGGCCAATGGCAGTCTGGGTGGCGCTGCAAGCTGCTGCGTCAAGGCGGCGAGCTATTGTTGAAGAGCAACCAAGGGGTCAGGGTTGCCGCCAACGACGCCAGAGGGCAACTGCTGCTATTGTTGTTGTTGTTGTTGTTGTTGTTGTTGTTGTTGTTGTTGTTGTTATTGTTGTTGTTGTTGTTGTTGTTGTTGTTGTTGTTGTTGTTTTTGTTGTTGTTGTTGTTGCTGCTGCTACTACAACTGCTGCTTCTGCTATTGATGCTGCCGCTACTACTATTGTTGCTGCTTCTGTTGCTGCTAGAACTCTGCTACAACTGCTGTAGCTGCTGCAGAAAAGGGGGGTTGGGGGTCCCCCCAACAAAGGAGGACCCCTCCTCAAATGGGCTGTTAGCCATAGTGGATTATGGTGCCCCTCTTCCTTTTTTGTTTTCTTTTTGGTGCTGCTGATGTCAGCAATGACATCAGCCAAGGATGGCTGACGTCAGCAAATGGTACTGCGGAGTGTGCAAGGCTACTGCTTTTGTTTTTTTGTTGTTGATGATGTCAGTAGTGACGTTGACAGTGATGTCAGCGGAAAATCGCTGACATCAGCAGTTTGTGATGTAGCCGCTGATGCGCGGCTGCAGCCGCTGTTGCTATTGCTCCTGCTGTTGCTACTACTACTGTTGTTGCTGTTGCTGTTGCTATTGCTGCTTTTAGTGTTGTTGCTGCTGCTGCTACTGTCGCTACAACTACTTCTGCTGCTGTTGGCGGGGTGGGGATCTTGTTTTTTTATTCCTTTTGCTCGTCACGGTGAGCTCACTACTCAATGCGAGCGACGAGCCGCGAGCAGCGAGCTCGCTGCACGCTGCTCGCTGCGAGTAGCGAGCTCGCTGCCAATAGCTCGCTGCTCGTAGCGATCAGTGGGCTATGGGTAGCTGTAGTTGCTGCTACTGGTGGTTGCCGCTGCAACCGCTATTGCTGCTACTACTGTTGCTACCGCCGGTTGCTGTTGCTCCAAACTGCTGTGAGCTGTTGCTGCTGTTGGCTGCTGCTACTACTACTGCGGGCTGCTGTTACTATGAGCTGCTACGAGCTGCTGCTGTTGTTGGCTGATGCTATGTGCAGCTGCTGCTGACTGCTGCTGCCACTGCTTGCTACTGCTGCAAGCTGCTACTGCTATTGTGCACTGCTGCTGTCAGTCACACATGGATGACGTTGCCGCGTGCGTCGTTGCCAGAAAGCGCCTGACGTGGCCTGCCGCTCACCTCCTTGCGTCAAGCGTGGGGTTCAGTGGTGACAAAAAAAAATCCGGCAGCATTTTCCCTGGCCCAGTGGCTGTGGAAAAATTTCTGACGGTGCCACCAGGCGAGTCAATGCTGCTAGAAACAATCCGACAGCATTGGCGTGTATGGAGATCCGCTGGCATTGTCTGGTACATGTACGCCAGTCTTCTGCTGCTGCTGCTACACTCTGGCTCTGATACCAAGAAGGAAATGCTAGGCAGCAAGTTGGGGTAGCAGCGTTGATGCAGCGTGCGGGCTTCCACGCTCGTTGCTTGAGTCTGCTGCCCCCTCAGTCTGCTGCTCTAGAGACTAAGTCTAGAAGCTCTGGGTTTCTTATTCAGAAATGCGAGCACCAGTGTTAGCGCTAGAAAGCAGCTCGAAACTGAAAGTAACTGATTAAGAATGAAGAATAAGCAACAATGGGAGACCCCTCCAAGTTCTAGCCCCCCCAACTAGTGTAGAACTTGTTACTCAGCTAACCAACCAATCAGAAAATAGTCCCAGACCTGTTTTCTGGCAGGCAGGGTTTCTCGGTGAGCCCTGCCATACTCCTGTCAGCCCAAAACCCGGGCGTCGTCCGTTTTGCCTGAAAACTGGACCATACCATAATACCGACGTTGCAAAAGCAGTCGTGTGGTCAGAATCAGCTAGAAAAATAGGCGCAAAGAGTTACGGCTGCTCGAACCCAGGTAGTGCCTACGACAGTCAGTGATGCCAAACAATTCCACACAGGAAGAGACATGGACCCTAGGCACAGCATGATGCTGCAAACGCAATGGCACAACCAGAAAAAGCAATAGGTGCATGTAGACAGCATCTGTAGTGGCAGTGACCGCCGGTGGCCCGACCGCCGAGGAGGCTTGCAGATGGAGTTGAGTGCGTCGCTGGAGGAAGGAGGCTCCAGCGAACTGTGAGTGGGCCTCAGCGTGTGTTGGCTCCACCAAACGACACTCCAGCAGCGTCGAGTCTTGCCGTCAGTCATCTGCACGCCGATGTACACAAGTCGTGAGGACACAGCTGAGTACAATGAGAGATGCACAAAAACCAACACCATCGGACAACAGCTCTTCGCGTGGCAGCTCTATTGTCTCCCACAACTGTAGATCGGAGTTGCATGCTGCAAGGACGTTCTGCATCACTTTTTGAAGGCGGTTGATGTACGGATGCCATCTTATACGGGTGACCACAATCGGCACATGCGTGCCATCGATGGCACCCAAACAGTCTTGGAAGTACTCTTTGTAATCTGGACGACGCCTCGAGGCTGCAAATGGTAGGACCGTGCTGCAAGTTTGTTGAACGACAACGGTGTTCAAGTTCTTCGCCATTCACATCTCTATGCCCTCTTGTCCCCACCTCCATGCACACACATGTACAGATTAATGGACATGGTCGCATCTGGAAAGACGTCAAGCCTACCACGGTTGGCGTCTCTGACGTCTCTGGCGTACTGGATCCAGGAGTGCTCTGCAGTGCTTGCATGGCCATGACCTGATTCTTATTTCATGTGGGAGATGTTAAGGCCCGTACACTCTTACTACCGTGCTCTGTATCATGTTTGCTTGCCTTAAGTGTTTTATGGGGGAGCTGTATTTTCCCGGGTGATGATCCTTAGGGGGCCACCATGCTAGGCTCGCCTATGCATCGGTGAGGAGCCGCCGGTCCTCACCGATGACCGGCGAGGACCGGCGGCTCGCCGGTCCTCGCCTGTCCGGCAAGCGGTCGGGCTCGACCCCCGGGTGGCGGTGTGTTCTCGCTTGGTTGTGATGCCCATGGTGAGTGCACGCTCACCGTGTGCTAAGTCTCCCTCCCTCCCACTTCACCTGTCTGTCTTGGTTTTTTCCCGAGCTATGAAGGCAAGCTTTCCCGCATCCACGGCGTATTAAGTGGTCCCTCGTACATGCCTGCTTGCCCACACACACGTACCCCAGGAAGTTTCTGGGTAACTACTGGTATCAAAGTAGTGAGGATCTTCTCCCACCGCTCATCGATCCTAGTCACTAGCCTCGACGCAACAACCACACCCGTGGCCCTCTTGGCCACTCAATCTCATCCCAGCAGTGTCTCTTCACTGCATGTCTCCTCAGCAATGAGCAGCGGCGTTGTACAATGGTACGGTGCTTGTCTAAGATCCTCCCGCAGTAGCTCTCTGACACTGTCATCACACCAACGGACAACATCTTGCGGACAACAGCTTCCCTTCCACTCGCTTAGCTGCTCTCTGGCCGCACGGAGAACTCTAGGCCACTCTCGGCCACTCTCGATCACTCGCCACTGCCCTTTCAGCTGCCCTCTGCACTCTTCAGCTCTTCGGTTGTTCTTTGCTATCCTTGGCTAATCTACACCCGCATCTGCTCTTATCTGCCCGCGACTGCTTTCAGTCGTCTTTCGACTGCTTGTGCGGTTGCTCTCGGCAGCTCACTGTCCTGTGCCGACTCCTGCTGCTCTCATTTGCTCCTCTTAGCTGCCCTCCCCTCGACTGCTCTCAGCTTATCTTGCTCTGACAGTCTCCCGCAACCTCTATCTGCCATTCTCAGGAGCAGCTGCACACCCGGACTACTCCAAGTAGCCACGTTGGATTTGCCACCCCTGGACGGGCCTCCAGACGAGGAGCTTGACTCTCCTTGAACAGTTGCACACTACACCAACCACGGGTGGTAGAACTCTCGTCTCTTTGATCCTCCTTTACCTCCCGACAACGACACACCTCTATGGTACTCCATGCTTGATTCCTCCCATTAGCACAAGGAGTTGGCTGAACTGGACAAAAGGGAGGCGGCTGCACGAGAGGAAGAAATCAACCAACAAGTGTACACAGCCAACGAACTCCCTCACTCCCCTCCTTGTCCCTCAACCATGCAACCACCTGCTGGTCCACAATCATCACACCTGGCATCTACCACCGACACCGCGTCAACTCCCTCTCCCGCCAAGGCGGCATCTGTTGAACTAGCACCGGCTCCTGAAGTTCCTGCTGTGATCCCTGTTCTCCCGGTCCACAGTGACTCCGTTGGCCTTGCGGGCTCTATTCTAGACGTAGCAGTGGGAGCCCTCGCAACCCTTGCTGCCATTGCTCGTGCGTGCAGGGCACCCACCCAAACCGCAGTGGGCCGTGCTATCGAAGCCTGCGCACATACAATAGCCTGTCTCATGCTGCTTGCTGCCGTAGCTACCAACACTGCCACACAGATCACTGCAGCAGCAGCCACTGTTGCTACTACTGCATCATCCGTTGCCGACTCCACTATAGCTGCCGTCAGCTCCATCTGTGCCTCTACAGTATCTGCAGTCCTGACACCAACCGGTGCCCCGCGAGAGTTGACGCCACACATCACCACTGGCATCCTTATTGCATCAGCATCAGCAGCCGTGGCTGGGGCCACCATCACCGGATTACTCTACCTCACCGTGGCAGTCGCGGGGTGGGTCATTGTTCTCTTTTCTTCAGCTGCAACAGTTGTGGCTCCCCTCTTCGCCCAGCTTCCCTGCCACTAGTTCGGTGAGCATGTTTCTTGCTTTGCACTCTGCACTGCACTTTCATCATCACTCCTCTCTCTCTGACTGTACAATCTCACCATGCCAGGACCAGAGGAAACAATAGAGGCTCTTCAAGCTGCCCTTAGTGAAGCACAGGCAGCACACCGCAAGGCTGAGGATGAACTGCACAGAAATAGTGAGGCACAGCATGAGTTAGTTGCCACAGTAGCGACCCCCGTCATAGAACATCTACGGACCGTACAAGCTCTTGTTGCTGTCCTCCCTGCTGACGATACTACATCTGCTGACTCCTCTGTACCTCCCAGTGGTGCCGTTTCCAACTCCCCTTCACCTGATCTCTCAGCAGCTGCCCTAGCTCGGGTGCTTCTACCCGCACGGCAAAAAAAGACTTCAAGACTCCACCACCGCAGTTTACATCTAAACTCACCTTCACCTCCTGGGAGACAGGCTTCTGCGCGTGGGCCCAAGGGGAACAACTGTGGGAGTACTACTCTCCCCCTAAGTCACCGTTTGTTCCACAACCAGCGGAGGCGGCTCGTGCTGTCCGCGCTCTCATCACTACTGGACCTGAGGGCCTTCTTGATGACATTGGTATGTACAACGCAGACCCCATCCGAGGCACACTCGCTGACCTCGTCAGTGCATACTCTCTCATTTGTCATTGCAATACAGTCACTGAACATGTAGCCCACAGTGCTCTTACTATGCAGTTCAACACCTTGCAGATGTGGGCTGATGAGACCGCTGACGAGTACTGGGCGAGAAGTCTGCGCTTGCTGCGTGACCTAGGCAAGGCCACTCCGGGGCCTCTATCCGCCTACTTGTCTATTGTTTTTGGGCTGATTCCTGAGCTCTCGGATCTTTACCTCCACATCTCCAAGGTAGACCTTGAGTGCCTTGCCTCTACGCCACTCCCTGCGGACACACCCCCAGGGATTGGACTCTCTATGACTTCACTGCCTCCCGCCTTACTGATTGGTGGAATAGCCTTCAAAACAAGTGCATGCATCGTGCTGTACTTGTTGTAGTGACGACATCCTTGTCCTCTTCTGCAGCCACTACTTCCTCCTCGGCCTCCGCTGCCCCTGCAGCGGCTTACTCCACACAGGCGGCTTCTCGCGGTGGGGGTGACGGCTCGCACCACGGCGGTAGCCGTGGTGGTGGCAAAGGGCGTGGGGGTGGCCATGATGGTAAGTCTTCGTCTGGCCCCACCACCAGCACCGATGTCACCTACTGGAATTGTGGCGCTACCGGGCACTCTGCGTCCAAGTGCCCTGCCCCCGAGATGATGCTCATCTTGCCTCCTCCATGCGTGCCCATTGGGCATGCACCGGGGCCACCTCCTTGTCCGCAGCTGCAACAGTGACAGCTGCCTCTCCTTCCTCTTTCTCTTTAGCCCCCGCACTCTCCACCACATCTGCACCGCTCCAATCCTCACCGTCACCTCCCAGTCTTTGGGGCTAGATCACGCCCCCGGCGATCCCTCCCACTACGGTCCTCCATCCTCTCACTACTCTGTACCCTCTTGGACGCACGATGAGGGCCATCTTTCGGACCGCTCCTTCGACCGTTCCTCTGATCGCTCCTCTCACCGCCGTGACGAGGAGCGTGTACTTGAGCGGCGCCTCGCTGAACTTCTTCACCTTTGCTCTCAGGGAGGTGAGAGTGTGAGTGGCTAGTGTCATGTGTCTGTCTATGAGTCTGACGCCACCCTCCGGGGTTTGGCGTCTGGTGGCGTGCAAGGGGAGTTGCCTGATGCTTGTGATTGGATTGAGGAATGGCAGTTGCACACGTTCCCCACCCGTCTCGGTGCATCCTCCTCTCTATCGCTTCGTGGCACTGTTGCCGTCTGTCTTGTTCTTCCCACCACTCATGGGGCCCCTGGTCTCTGGATCATTGATTCTGGGGCCACCCATCACATGACCTCGTGTCTCTCCTCTTTTGTATCCCTTGGCCCCGTTGGCTCTGTTTGCTCTGTCCGCACTGGCTCCGGCCAGCTTCTCCCCGTTCACAATGTTGGCGTCGTTGAGTTCGTTGGTCCTGGTGGCACCGTCTATCTTCCTGATGTGCTGTACGTCCCTGACCTTGAGGTCAGCCTACTCTCTGTGACCACCCTTGACAACAAGGGCATGGAATTCTCGCCCAACCACGGCCTTGCCTCGATCTCTCTTTGCTCTTCTGGCTGTGTTGTTCTACATGGCGTGCGCTGTGATTGCCTGTTTTGTGTGCTGTTCTCCCTTCCATCGTCTTCCGCTGCCTCCGTCCTCATTCACGTGGCACCCTCTTTGTCTCCTGCCCATGTTGACCTCTTGCATTGTCGCCTCTACCGCCTTCACACCGCTCCCGTCTAGCGCCTCCTTCGCCTTTAGCCTGATGTGGGCCTTGACCCCGCAACCTTTATCCCTCCTTGCTCCTCGAGTTGTCTGGACTGTGCCATTGGCAAGATGCAACGTTCTCCATTCTCCACCTCTGAGTCCAGCTCCTCTCACCCTCTCGACCTTGTTCACGCTGATGTCATGGGTCCGCTGCCCCACACCTTCCTTGGTGGGCTAGGTCGTTATGTTCTCTGCTTGACTAGTGTCTTCTCCCGGTATTGCTGGGTCTTTGCTCTCCGTCACAAAAGTGAAGTCACGGACGTCCTTGAATTGTGGCTTCCCTAGACCAAGTGTGCGTCTCTTTGCTCTCTGCATGTGTTTTGCAGTGATTGAGGAGGTGAGCTCCTGGGTCCCACCTCCCGCTTTCTTGAGTCTCGTGGTGTCCGCATTGAATGCATTGCTCCCTACACACCCCAGCAAAATGGTGTGTCTGAGCGCTAGAATCGTACCCTAGCTAAAGGCGTGCGCGCCCTTCTCTCCGCCTCGGGTCAATCCCCTTTGTTCGCCTTTGAGGCAATGTCCTACATGAAGTGGGTGTGGAACAGGGTTCCTCATGGTCCTCTTCCCCACACGATCACTCCTTTCAAACGTTGGACGGGTCGGCCCGCCGACCTGCGCATTGCGCGTGTATGGGGATGTCTTGCGTCTTTCTGGCTCCCGGTCGACCAATGGAATGGCAAATTGTCCCCCCACGATCGCCATGTATCTTTCTTGGTGTCTCCCCCTTCTCCAAAGCTTGGCGCTTCTGGAACCCCTCTCGCAGTTGCGTTATTGAGTCACGTGATGCCTTGTTCTTTGAACACTTGTTTGAGCAGGACGCCTCTCACTTTGCTGGGTCCCTCTCTCCGCTCTCTCGAGGTGGGGGTGGTCCTTCCCCGTCTGGGGTATCCTCTCTCCCCTCCGTTTGTCCCTCTGTCCTACCCGACACTTAGCAATTAGAGTCCTCGGCCTAGCTGGTGCCTTTGTCCGCTGCGCCAGTCTCCCTGCCAGCGTCTCCTTCTGCATCCCCTACCTCCTCTCCATCTCCTTCCACTACCATGCACCCAGTCTATCCTGCGACTACTGTGCATCCGGCCTCTCTCGCTGCCAATGCACACCCTTCCTCACCTACCACCACTGTGCAACCAGCTTCTCCAGCTGTCATTACACACCCTGGCTCTCCTGCTCCCTCTTTAGTGCAACCCACTTCAGCACGGCCTGTTCCCCCTATTTCACCCTACACACATGGAGGTCGTCCTCGTGCCCTCCCTTCCCACTCTCACCCTGTCGTCTCTGGTGACCCTGGACTTCGTGCACTTGGTCTTGTGACATGTGGTCTTTCTGTCTCTACCTCCGTCGTGAACCCGAGCACTGCCCTTGGCTACTCACTTGTTGAGTAGGAGTTTCACTCCGCTCTCTTGTCGTCAGTCGCATGGTATGTTGCCTCGTGATTCGCCGCTGCCGGTCTTTCTCCTCTTCCACCTGAACCCTTGACTGTGCAGGCAGTGCGTGCAACCACTGACTCCCCCCTATGAGAGCAGGCCATGAAGGCTGAGCTTGACGCACTGTCAAAGCACAGTGTTAACGAGCTAGTGGACCTACCCCCAGGCCGCAAAGCTGTCACGGCCAAGTGGGTGCATCGTAGAAAACAAAACCCGAACAACACTGTGGAGAGGTATAAAGCGCGTCTCACTGCGAAGGGGTTCTACCGAATTCCTGCTGTGGACTTTGACGAGACGTTCGCACCAGTTGGCCGCTACACCAATACCAGGGCCCTACTCAGCCTAAATGCCCAGCATGACTGGGAGCTGGAGCAAATGGATGTCAACAACGCCTTCCTGCATGGGAAGTTGGATGAGGAAATCTACATGGTGTAGCCGCCCGGATTCTCGGATGGGACAAAACGCGTGTGGCGGCTGTGCAAGGCTCTCTATGGGCTCAAGCAGTCCCCACACTGCTGGAATCAAGAGATTACCGCGACCCTAGAGAGAGGGGGCTTTAGGAGGAGTCCAGTGGACCCTGCTCTGTTCCTCAGTCCCCCTTCAAAACCATTGGTTGCCATTCTGGTCTGTGTTGATGATCTTCTCATTGCATCTCCCGACACTTCCGCGGTCTCTGCGGCTAAGTCCCTTCTCTAGACAGCCTACAAGATGAAGGGTTTGGGTCCAGCCCTTGTCTTCTCGGGCATGGTGCTCGAACGAGACCGCGCACGTTGCACTCTGCACGTGCACCAGGCTGCGTACGTCCGCAGCCTGGGGGGGCACTTCAGCCCACTCCTCACTGCCATTCCCACCGCCTCTACACCCATGACTCATGCAGGACAATCACTGCTGAAGTTCTCGGACCTCCCAAAGCTACGAGAGGCAGTGGATCCACAGGGGCCTGTCGAAGACAGCCGGTCGCCATCGACGCAGCCCACACCCATCATGTGAGATCGTAGCAGCGGCGTTGCCACCGTGCCAGCAGCAGCACGGCAGCAGAGCAGCAGCAGTAGCAGCAGCATCGTAGCAGCAGCTACAACAGCACGTGGCGGCTGCAGCGAGTACAGCCGCCGTCCACAGCCGCAGTGGCGGTCGCGGCACCAGCAGCGCAGCGGCAATAGCGTCGGCAGCAGCAGAGCAGCAGCAGCAGCGGCAACAGCAGCGCAACAACAGCAGCAGCAGCCGCGGCGGTAGTAGCAGAGCAGCTCCAGCAACAGCAACGTAGCAGCGGCAACAGCAGCAGTGCGCGGCGGCGGCAGCGAGCAGCAGCCGCAGTGCGCAGCAGCAGTAGCGGCATTGCGCAGCCGCTACTGCCGCTGCTCCGCACGTAGCCACGCAGCTGCTGCTGCAGCTGACAGCACAGCTACAGTAGCAACTGTGCGGAAGCTGCTGCGTAGATTCCGCACAACCGCCGCGGGGCGGCTGAACGCTCGCGCAGAACAGCGAGAGAAAAAAAAGAGGAATAAAAGGAGGGAGTCAAGCTGATGTCAGCAATTTTGCTTGCTGATGTCATCAGGTCGTGCTGACGTCAGCAACCACCTACTGACGTCAGTACCATACATAGCCAAATTTTTGGTCGGACAGTCAAACGTTGCCAGCGTTTCAACTCCTCGAGAAACACTGACGCTTTTAAAATCCGACAAACCTGACCTGTCGACCCATACTGAGAGGCAACATGAACTCATCTGACAACACGAGGGAGGGGACAGGTGATCCCTCCTCCCCTTCTTCTGGGTACCTGAGCCCACGCTCGTAGGCCATTGAGGAGTTGCGGAGCCAGCAGGATGAGATGCGTCGCCTACAGCGGGAGCATACTGATGCCATCCGCACGTTGACTGAGCTTCTACGTGCCCAGTCCAGGGTCCCACGGCAGGTTTCCGAGGGAGCTGCCGGCGTTGCGGTCTCTACACAGCAGTCGGGTCAGGCACCCATGACAGGAGGTAGACCTGACCCACCACCTCCTGACCTCCTGGATGATGATCCATTCATGCCAGGCATCACATGCGACTCCCCGGATCATGAGATTCGAGTTCTTCATGAGCGCCTCCGTCAGCTGCAGACGGGCACCAGATCTCCTTGGTTTCCTCCGATACGATCGTCACCCGACTATACCGGTGACTATCCCATTCCACGAGTCTTCCCCATTTCGCGTCCTCCTCAGCCTGCGGTTGCTCTCCCCATGGAGCGGCAACCCAAGGACTTTGAGACACCACCTCCACGGTACATCAGTGAGGACGGCTTCGACTGCCGGGAGATCCTCTTTCAAGTTTGGGCTACGTCGGAGGGAGTGTGGCCCTACTACCACAGCCCGTATCAGCCTACAGATCCAGCACAGGTACTGACAGCAGCTAGGGCAATGCGCGGACTCCTCTATGCCATGCCACGCGAGACGGTCGTCGATTTCCGCCCCTTCCTTGGCGAGGCCGGCACAGGCACCGGCGCCTATCCACGCAAAGGTTGGGATCTGGCCTTATCCCTGCTGGCCGCAGAGACGCACGCCACTCATGCAGCACACATTTGTGCCTTCCACTCTCTCCGTTAGGGGCTTGCAGAGCCTGCAGCCGATTACTGGCAACACGCCATGCGCATCTACACGCACCTTGGGACCTCACGAGGCACAAAGCTGTGGGCGCTCCGTACGATGATGCTCGGAGTTCGCCTTGAGTACACTGACATCTTCATAAGGTACAGCGACGCTGTCCTGGAGCCCTTTTCAGCCACTCTGCAGCTTCTCCCGTGGGCGCATCAGCTCTTCCTCCAGATGACTTCAGCCCGCGAGGCAGCCGTGGCCCATCAGAAGACTTCTCTTGTTGCAGCAGTCATCGCATCCCCACCATCTTCCCTCCTGCAGTCTCCTTCTTCATCCTCCATCACGTCCTCATCTTCCTCCTCTTCGGCCCCGCCCACACCCACTCAGACACAGGGTGTTGCAGTAGCACCTCAGGGGAAGAAGAAGAAGGGGAAGCGTGGATCAGGTCAGCACCAATCCCAGCAGCAGTCATCATCCAGTGGTAGCAGTGGACGTTCTGTTCACTGCTACAACTGTGGAGGCGCCCATCGCTACACCGAGTGCCAGCAACCGCTCGACTGGGTGCGGATCACTCGTGGGCTCCAGGCTGCACACGCCCTCCGCTCCACATCGAGTGTGTCATTCTCGCCATCTGCCGGACGCGTGGCGGCCACGACTGCAGCTGTTCTCGTTTCCTCACCGGCGAGGAGCAGTGATCTGGACCCACGCGACCGCACCATCGCTGAGCTCCGATACCTTCTGGCACTCCGCTTTCAGGGAGGTGCAAGTGTGTTTCCATCGTCGGGTGGTTCATAGACTATCTGTCCATCCGTTTCTGTGGGTCGTGACGATACGTGTGGGGGAGCACAGTCAGCATGTGATGATGATGGGCCTGACTGTACCGATTGGGTTCATGAGTCTCATCTTTGTGCCCTGCGTCGTTCCTCCCCACTTACGGCTGAGCGTCCCTCTGATGCCGAGTGTTCCATTGCCCGTTGTACACTAACGTGCACCAGTCGTGACTCTGGTAGCACTTGGATCATCGATTCTGGTGCCACTCATCACATGACGTGTCGTCGTAGTGATTTTGTTGTTCTCGGTTCTGTCACGTCTGTCCGTTCCGTCCGTACAGGCTCTGGTCAGTCCTTGCCAGTCCATGGTGTTGGGGTTGTATGTTTTGATGGTCTGTCTGGCCCCTTGTACCATTCCGACGTGTTGTTTGTGCCTCATCTTGAGCTCAGCCTGCTTTCTGTGCGTGCCTGCACACTGATGGGTCTCTCTGTGGAGCATACCGCAGACTCAGCGACTGTGACTGCTACTGATACTCGCAGTTTTGTCCTTCGTGCCTCAGTCGTAGATGATCTGTATCGCGTCTTTCGGACCTCCTCCCCTTGCTCCCCTTCCTCCTCCAGTCGGGTCTTTGTCACTGGTGTTTTGTCTCCAGAACACCAGCTATTGCTTCATCCCCGTCTGTGTCATGTGGGCTCAGATACTGTGTCAAAGCTCATTCGGACACAGCCAGCTCTCGGTCTTGACGCGGCTTCTTTCGAGAAGCCGCCCAAGACCGACTTTCTTTTGTGCGCTCAGGGGAAGATGCACCGATGCACCTACCCTGACTCTCGTTCCCGAGCGCTCGGCCTCTTGAGCTAGTTCACTCAGACCTTTTGGGTCCTCTTCCAGTCGAATCCCTATCTGATCGGGGCCGATATGTTCTGACTCTGACTGACGACTTTACTTGGATGCGGTGGGTCTACAGCCTGCGTCAAAAGAGCGACGTCGCCCTTGCGGTTCGAATCTAGCTAGTGATGGCTGAGCGTCAATCCCGTCACACGCTACATGCTTTCTGCTCGGATCGCAACGGTGAGTTCCTTGGCAAGATGGACGAGTTCTTTGCTGAGCACGGGATTTTTCACCAGGTCTCCGCTCCTGCTACCCCTCAGCAGAATGGTGTTTCCGAGCGCTGGAACCGCACCATGCGGTCCACGCTATGTGGTCTAAGTGCAGTCTCCCTGAGTCCTTTGTCTTTGAGGGTTTCGCCTACATGACTTGGGTCTGGAACCGACTCCCGCACGGTCCGCTTCCATACCACATTACACCGTATGAGCTCTGGTTTGGACACCGTGCTGACCTTCGTCTCGCTTGCGTCTGGGAATCCTTGGCCTCCGTGTGGTACACCGAGGACCAGCAGGGGTCCAAGGTCTCACCTCGGGGCCGGCTGTGTGCCTTCGTAGGCATTTTCTCGCGGTCGAAGGCCTTGCGCTTCTGGGACCCTACTCGTCGTTGAATTATTGAGTCACGCGATGCGCTCTTTTTGGAGTCTCTCACCTACCGTGACCTGACTTTGATCACGATACTCTCCGCCACACGTGTTCCTACCTGTAAGGGTTCTCGGCGGATGGGGGAGACTTCTACGCCAGCGAGCACCTCTCACCAGGCTGATGTGTACGTTTGAGCCCCCTTCACCTCTCGGTCTTCGACCCTTGACGACCAGGCGATCATCGCCGTCGGTCCAGAGACCTCGCCCGTACAACCTGTTTCACGCCCCACAGGTGCCCCTGCCTCTGTTCCCGTGCCAGTACCTGCGTCTACTGGCACTCCTATTTCTGTGTCTGGTCCAGTCTCGCCTACTCCCGTATTTGCTCCTCCTGGCACTCCTACCTCTGTGTCAGGTCTAGTCTTGCCTGCTCCTCCTATCACACCCAGCCGTGTGTCCCCCACACACGCGTCTCCTCGCACGACATCACCTGCATTGCCTTTGTCCCCACCAGTTGTTGTCGTGCCTGCCCCTGAGCCCGAGGTGCGCCCCTCGAGCTCCGGTTACTCCCGTGAGTCCGGTGGCCGTCTTCGACCACTGGATTCCGGAGCTCAGCGAGCGTCGGGCCCCAAACCCAGACGCCCTCCTTGCAGCATCGCGAGTGGTGATCCCGGCACAAAGGCCCTAGGCCTGAGTGTTCGCACTCAACTCACAGGATACATCTAGCGTGCCCCGTAGGGCACGATCTCATGACTCGCGAGTTCCATATCGCTTGTGATCCAGCAGCTCATCTTGTGGTCGTCAAGCCTAGCACCGAGGTGTGTGCCCTTGCCATGCAGAGCTCTCCCTCTATGGCGCCCGACCTGGGCACCCTGAGGGAAGCTCTCTCATCACAGGATGCTGACGCTTGGCGCGCTGCCTGTGAGGATGAGCTTCTCGCTATCTGAGAGCATAGAGTCTATGAGCTTGTCGACCTTCCGCCTAGGAGGAAGGCTATTAAGGTCAAGTGGGTCTTTCGCAAGAAAGTGAAGCTGGATGGCTCACTGGAATGCTACAAGGCTCGCTTGGTCGTCAAGGGGTACTCTCGGATTGAGGGCGTCGATTACACTGACACTTTTGCCCATGTCGGCCGCATGACCTCAGCTCGAGCTCTGTTCGGTGTAGTGGCTCAGCATGACTGGGAACTGCACCAGATGGACGTGAACAATGTGTTCCTCCATGGCTCTTTGGATGAGGAGATTTACGTGGCTTTGCCACCAGGCTTTATAGATGGTGACAAGGTCTGGCGCTTGCGCAAGTCCTTGTACGGCCTCAAGCAGTCTCCGCGGTGTTGGAACCGGGAGATCACCGGTACTTTGACTCGTGCGGGATATGTACAGAGCGAGGCAGATCCCTCTCTCTTCATCCTACCGACACCCGAGCGGTTCACCGCCATCCTGGTCGATGTCGATGACCTTCTGATCGCGTCTCCGTCCCTGGAGGCCGTGAAGGAGACCAGGGTTGTCCTTCAGACTGCCTACAGGATGAAGGACCTCGGTCCTCCAGCGGCGTTTCTTGGTATGGAGATGGTGCGAGATCGCAGACGTCGCACACTGTTACTGCATCAGGCCCGATACGCACGAGTCATGGGGGAGCGTTTCACCGACCTCCTTGGTGCAGTGCCCACCGCTTCCACACCTCTTACACCTGATGGGCAGGATGCCCTGAAGGTGGATGATCCCACACAGCTGGGGGAGACAGTGGACGTGACCTTGTACCTCCGTCTCATCGGATCTCTGATGTACCTGGCCACTACCACACGTCCTGACATCGCTTTCGTTGTCAACCTCCTCGCTCAGTTCTCG
>SZWC01002516.1:17725-55333 GCA_023375785.1 Penium margaritaceum | reverse complement strand
GAATTCTCCCGCGCCACCGCCACCGCCTCCCCGGCCCGTCCCAGCACGCGGACTAGTGCCTCCAGCCCGCCCACGCCTGCCAGAGCCTCCCCCGCACCGTCCTCGCGGCACACGTGAAAGATGGCGGTGGTCGCGTGCTCCACTGCCACATCGTCCGCCACGTTGAGAGCGCGCACCAGCGGCTCCAACCCGCACGCCTGCATCAGGCGGTCCTTGTTCTCCTTGCAACCCTTCAGCGCCGCCCGCACGCTCCTGGCCGCCTCCCGCACCTTGCCCGCGTTGCCATCCGACAGCGCCTGCACCAACGGGCCAAGCCGGAGGGGCTCCGCCGGAGAAATGGGGCTGAGCATGCCAGACCCGCCACCCACGCCCACGCGCCGGCAGAAGGACCCGCCCGTGGCCAGCGGGCAGTAGGCCGCGATGTCGCCCGCCGCACCGCCCTCATCGGCCGCACCGCCGGTGGGGCTCAGCGTCTGCGAAGAGAAGGATGACGAAGAAGAAGCCCCTCCCGGACGGGGGGACACGGCGCCGGCGCTGTTGTACACCCGTCTCGAGCCAGACCTGCTGGGCCGAATCAGTCGCGGCTGCTGCTGCTGCTGTTGCGTCTGTTGATGCTGCTGCTGATAATCCTCCGGCGACGCCTTCCTGTTGCCGAAGCCGGTGCTCCCCGCGTCGGGTGAGGCACCCCCTACCGCCATCACCGCCGCGTCGGCCGGTCGTGGTGATGCTAGGAGTGCTCTGGCTGGCGCTGCCTCGGCACCTTGCGTGGGAACGGCTGGCTCAGAAACGCGGGCGGACGGACTTTGAGGGGGAACGTATGGAAAGCCGTGCGCCCCTGATGGCAGACCGGCCATGATGACGGAGGGCGGAAGGACTCGCGGACTCATCATGCGTGCAGGTCCGGAGTAAGGGCCGATGACGCGCAGATACGGGGGCGTATGGGCCTGCTCGAGCGGACTGCTGACTGTGCTCTTACGAGGGGAAGGAAGGGGGCTCGGGTTGCCCGCGGAGGTTCCGCCTACCACTGCGCTACGGCCGCCGACGCCAGTGCTGGTGCTACCGTCATGACGGACGGTTTCGCCGGGCCGAGTTGTCCCACCGTCGAGTGAATGGAGGTGGATGTGTCCGGGAAGATCACGCGGCAGGCTCTGACTGCCGACACTGGCACGGGAGAACGCGAAAGCGCCGCCTGTTGCATTGTTCACGTTGTGGAAGGGGCTAGCGGAGGCGAGGAGGTTGTCGACAGGTGGCGAGCTTGGTGTGACGGCGGAGTCCTGCTCCGTGTGAGCGTTTAGGCGGGCCCGTACGAGGTCGGATGAGAAAGAGTCCTGGCCGGGGTCTAAGGCAGGCGGATGTGCGAGGTGGAAAGTCGGCAACTCAGCACAAGGAGAGGGGTCAACGTCGGAGGTGGCCATTGACGGAACCTAATTTCGAAGAGGAACTGTGCATACATAAAATGAAATGTTACGTCCGGATAGAAGTCTAGTAGCGGAGCAAGCAAGCACGGGCTGACGCTTGCGAGCAGTCGGAAGCCCGTGCTAACCGCTGCAACCCCTCCCCGCCTCCTCCCCTGGCTGCGGGGGCGTGGCTGTTGGCCCCTACGTTTCGGCTGGGGCGCATGCACCGGACTGCCCGAGACAAAATCGTCCATCGCCTTGCTGTCAGTGAATACTCGCAACATCCGTCGCCAATCTTGTACAGGAAACGCGTTTTACGAATCCCGACCTGAGCATCACAGCCAACCCTATACTGAGATGGCCTAATCGAGACTGAAAATCTTCAGACGAGTACACACTCAAATTCTCGATCCACTGGTACCAATGTAATCAAACATCTTTACTGGTCTGGTTTTCAAACAATAACTTTTCATGAGCTACTAAAACAAAAAAAATGTGTGGCAGAAAAAATATAACTCCATAAGTGCAAACATGATTACGAATTTAAAACAAAAGGTGAAACTATTCACAACATTTATGTTCTTGTACAAAGAATTAAAAATTCTCCCCTAATAAATTGGATGCCACATCTAAGATAATATGTTGTGACGTATAAGTTGTTCTTAACCAACTCACCTCCTAAAGGAAAGTGGACAAGATATCCAATTTAACATGTATCAGTACAATGGTGTCAACAAGATAACGCTTACCTTTTGGTGAAATTATGACCATGCTGCTCCTCCTTGACTTCACACATAAAGCACAAATTTTTCAAAGAAGGTCACACTTTTAGGAAAGCAAAAAAATCTTTTAAAGAAACATCATCCTACTTTTCAAGCAGAAACCACCATCTCACCAAATGTGATTTCCACACAAAATCTACAAAAGCACTAATTCCATATTCAACAGCTTTACTTTTCAGATAGGAATAAATGAATATACCTTAAACAACCGCAATCATTCAACCTTAAACTCCTTCCAAAAATAACTCCAATGTAATTTCTTTCGATTTTTCATACAAAAAACGTCAAATCTATTTGAGGTATCCCCAATTCATGAAAAAAAATCTAGGAATTCCGCAAATGAATCTCTACCCAAGTGGGCAAATTGGAAATAAAATTCAAAATATGAGACAAGTTGGCCATCAAGCATTCAATTCACGTAAAATTTATATTCATTTAATTTTCTAAGCTATTGCATATTTTAACGTATTCATTTGAATAATTCAAGGAAGCCAAAACTATGCAATTTGTGAGAATCCATTTTCAATAGTACATAAAAGAAGACCAAATTTTTGGAGTGAGTGATAATAGTGCTCAGCAACTGCTTTAAAATGGCGCAGTTGGATCCACAATCGAAGGTTTGTACGCGAAGTTACAGATTTTTATCCTCAAAAACCCGGGTGCGGCTTGACGAGGAATTTTTTATGTAAAGGCCATGTTTAATTCTCTCATCCAACTCTAAGGGGAAAAAGGAGCCTGGATTTGTGTGCTCCATGCACAATATGACTGTGCATGCGTGCTGACCCAACTTGGTCAACAGTTGCCTAGTGCAAGCAAGCACTGCTAAGTACTTCGCCCAGACTAGACACGATGGGACTACACCTGACTGGACTGTTGGGACCACTTGCATCAGCATATGCCAGTAGATCTTTGGAGTAGGAACCACTTTGCATAAGGTGGTGCATACACGACTCAATGATTACATCAGCTAGGACATGCACGACTCAGAGACTACATGCAAAGCCAAGAGTGTGGACCGCCCTACGTTAGCGGCAACATGCACGACTCAGAAGCTGGGACCACGGCCAAGTTGTCAGCATTCAAGAAGTTTCCCTAAGGAGGAAGGTACGTGCCTTAGATTGAGAAAATTCCTTGAGGAGGAAGCTACGACCTTGTAATAGGAAGCTTCTTCTAGGCACAAAGCAGCTGGTCAAGTTGCCAAGATCCTAGTATAAAAGTGGACTAGACTTAGTAAGTCTAGTAACTCAACAAGCAAGTCCAACATCAACTCCAATAAGCAACATTCCATCGATGCCAGACAACGCCTCCAAACCAAGACTCTCTAGTCGCTCTTATCTCAAGACCCAAGGAAGCCTGGCAACAGTTTTCCAGCTTAAGTAGGAGAAGGCCCCTGATTACCAGAAGGCCTGACTACCTTCCTCCTGTGGTGAGACTACGTGCAAGACTCAAGCTACGTACCTTAAGCTCTCTTCCTTGACGTTGCCCATCTGTGCGCCAGGAGTTATGTCTAAGCATGAAAGCCTAGAGTTAATGTCTTACATCAGCTCTTCTTTACACGGCTGATTTTGTCTCGACAATCAGACAATTGGAGTCTCCTTATAACAACCTAGTGTGTTTTCCAACGCTTTGTCAACATAGTTACAAGGTTCTAGAATTTCTGTATCTTCCTAGAGTTCCCCTCTATTGACCTAGTAAGCCTGGGAACACTTTGCATACTTGGCTGGGAGGAACAGAATTCCTTTGACGACAAAATAAGTCTTGTAGTGGCTACCAGCGTGGAGAGGAGGCCGCCTTGACAACCTTGAGGCCATTTCACTTGAAAGCACGATGATCGTGCTGAGACCCTTGTAACAACAGCCTTGACGGCCTAGCAAGGTGTTGCGCCCTTCGATGGGGCGGGTTGTGTCAAAGCATTGAGCTGAGGTATGTTTTGTTGCTATTTCCCAATACCATACTTTTACTTTATAGTCTTTTCAATTACAAGTTTCATTCTAGTCTTCCACTTCCACACATTAGAGTACAGGGTTTACTTGTTGGGAACAGAGATCTTGGATAGTAGCAAGACCCCCATGCTGCATCAAAGAAAGCGGTGACTTCGTCACTACAGGCTCCACAAAAACCTCACAAAACTTAAACACATATTTACATTAAACATAATATACTTGGATTGCAGAAACTTCATCCATGTTGTCAAACCAAACATTCAATTCCTAAACTTTGAAGAAAACGTTCACCCATTCCCGAAACAAGTGTCATTACTTTGTGTGAAAAATTTAGAATGTTGATTCTACTCTAATATGGACACAAGAACTAGCTAATATTATCAAAACCATTCAAACTGTAAGGAACCCAAGAGTTTGATATGCCAAATTTGTGTATCATTGAAATTCACTCACCTCGAAAATAAGAATGCCTTGATGACGATCCATCAAGCCTTCAAATTTGAATGGCACACTTGAAAATGATAAAAAAATTGAGATATTATTTATTACTCAAGATGAAATTTGTAAGGCAAAATAAATTACAAAATGAATTGTTTGAGTACTTTGAAAACATGCTTTCTTTGTCTTCATGAATCACGTTTCACTTGACAAGACTTACTAGCACTAAGAAATAGTTGCAATTGATTTGCATTTACTAATGAAATATGTCTTGGAAGATAATCTCGCAGTTAGAAAAATGTTAATGATTTCTTACACCTATGTTAGCTATCAAAAGTTGACAAATACTCATGAGTTTTTTAGCATAGGTAATCATTGTATAAAGAACTTTCCGCTCAAAACATTGATGTTAATCCCCAATAAAACTAAAAGATGAGGAATAGTAACAAGGGTAAAGGACATATCTAACACTGTCTCTAGCACTGACAGGTGACCGCTTGCTCCTGATTGACTACGCGTATAGAACGTTCAATTCGTTAGTACTGGTGTATGGACACATGTTCCGGTTAGCGCGCGTGGATTGAGTCTTCACTGTTGGAAGTTCTGTTTTCGTTTTGAATGGACCCGTACATCCTACGTTCCGCCCCTAGGAGGCTGCATCCTTTGCACGCACATGTCCTTTTGGTTGCATGCAAAAAGGGGACGGATACTGGCCCACCCCCCCCCCCNTGTTTTCGTTTTGAATGGACCCGTACATCCTACGTTCCGCCCCTAGGAGGCTGCATCCTTTGCACGCACATGTCCTTTTGGTTGCATGCAAAAAGGGGACGGATACTGGCCCCCCCCCCCCCCCACCCCCCCCAACCTGGACCGTGGTTACAGCGCATGGCCGCTCACCGCACGTTTGCAGAGCGAGTTCATCAGACACGTACGGAGTTCGTCGCAGAGCTTTGAATCGTGCGTCCGATGGACGTCTCCCCTTGGGTAACATTACGGCAATCACAAGCTCAATCCCTACACGTGCTAAAAGGGTCAACGGCGGCGGATGCATGAGCTAATCGGAGAGTTCTAGCCATCCCAAGCGAAAGATCTTCAAGCCGCTTCATTTTCCGGGTCGGATTTTAGATAGTCGATGGAATCCAAATTCACCCGCGGACCTGGATTTCGAATGCAAAGACCATCTCCTTGTCGTACGCCTATGAACCTGGACCTCAGCCTGACCCGCGTTCTGCGCACGACAGTATCCTGCTGCGACCATTCCGCGATGTTGCTGGTACAGCAAAGCAGGAGTCTTTGTCAAGTCGCGCAGTCGTGCCATGCCCTTTTGAACCTACACCAGTTGTCCATCGGAAGAATCCAAACCCTGCCAATGCGGTTGCGGCATGCCCCAAGCTTCGCGGGCCCGCGCAGGATGTAGGGCACGCAGGCTCCAGAGGCCTGCTTGTATGGGAGGAGCGATGTGTGGAGGATGCCGAGCAACCGCTCGCAGTTGCAAACCGCCCGCCGTTGCTGAGTTCAACCTCTTTCTGAGCCAGCTGAAGACGGATCAAATGATTCGATTGAAGCCAGCCGAATCTCCCCGTATCAAGTCGGATAACCGCGGCGAAATGTAGCTTAGGGATCGTGCGCTTAAATCCGTTCATTGCCCGACACCAGAATCCGAACACCGTACACAAAATGACGAAGGCAACAAAGTTCAAGAAAATCCTTCATACGGACAGCCTTCATTTCTCTCGCAAAAGTCAGTCATTCCTCCACCCTTCCTACCGAAACGCATTACAAAAGCCATCCAGTAGCAGTATTGTCTAGACTGCTTCGGAAACGTCTCTCAATCCAAACTGCCTTATGGGTGTTACTTGTCGGAAACTCATTAGAATAATAAGAACATGGAATAAAAGCAACATTTAGATGTCTGAATCGAAGCTCATTGTAGGTAGGAAGAATCTGGTTGAGAGGCCGGGCAGAGCTCAAAACACGATACCTGCGCGATACATAGGCTTCAAGAGACACATGGATATTCCATTCCATGAAGCAGTATAAGAGCTTCCGAATCCAAGCCTGAACGGGTCCCATTTAAAACTGGTGATCGTATGAAACTCGACGTCAGCAGCAATGCAAATTGAATTCAGAAGTACGGGACGAACATTATATCTTTTTGGGTTATATAGTAACCCTATTACAATCGCTTCGCGTGCCAAACGACGCTGAAGAAAATCGTGATTAGTGGATCGGTCATTTTCCTGACGTATCCACCAATCAGGGTGCGAAACATTGTCGGACTGTATGCCCCTCCAAGTCCGCGGACGCATGCCTTGGATCGGCTCAGGAGAAAAAAATCACGGACGTCGACCTAGATGTCCGGACAGACCCCGGATACTACGGAATGACCAGTCCGACGCCAAGGCAAAAAGGTAAGGACTGTACGTTGGGTTGGGTCCAGCCCCTCGAGTCCCCTGGCGAGCAGAATTTAATGTTGTTTTTTCCCCTCTATGCCGCTCCTCCCTGGCCACGCCCTGTCCTGTTTCACGGAACTGGTCGTCATGGAAAACTCTTTGGACTCGTGAACCCGGCTTCAAAGAAGGTCAACATGCAAATGAAAGAAAATAAATTCAACCAACGTCATAGAAGATCTCTTCTTTCTTAACAAAGAAAAGATATTTTTACTTATGCCTAAAATTACTTTATCTGATTTTTTATAATATAAGGAATAATCCAAAATTCGTCCAAATTTGTCGAAGATATCTTTTTGTGAAGTTCATAATTGACGTGTGAAACTAGCATGTTCACAATAAAATAACATATTAATCTCATATAAATGAATTCATCATCAGATAGAACCATATTCATAAAAAAAGACCGAGAAGAAATGCCTTTAGAGGTTTTTCTTCAATATGTTGGTGAATTGTTATACATAATAGTGTATCCCCAAGCGCATTCGTTCAGTTTTTGGTTATGTATTTTTTGCTTTTACATCCACACAAGCTAGAATTAATCCAGCGTAGCTTGAAGTAATTTAGGAAGAGTTCGCCCAAACCAAACACAATGTTTAAGAGCACACATGGGCGAACCAAAAACATTAGTTTGAACGACTGCGGGTGACAGTTTGGCAGCCCATTTAAAACCATTTTTGGCTTCCACGGACGAGGTAAAGTCTCATGGCAAACCTTCCATTATGTGGTCCAGATTGCGGGCAATAATTTAGCCTTTCGTGACATACTAATATGAATACTTTTTCTCGGTTACTATGTAACCCTATGCACGCTTTGCGTGCAACACCTGCCTCTTTTTTTTCCCTTTTTTTTTTTTTTTTTTTTTTGGCTTACGCCCTAGAGGTGGAAACCTATACCTGCACCTTTCAGCGGGAACTTTACAGGCAAGCTGTTGTTCCACGTGGGGTAACCACGCCAGGGGTACCCCGAGGGGTTATGTGGGAGTCGCGACCACTAAAACCACCCCTAGTGAGAGCGTCGTAACACTCTCGCAACGGGAAAGAAGCGGGTACAATTGCACCATTAGATGCTCCCGTCTTCCAAATCAAGCTCTTTGAAGGGTTCTAGTAATACGTTGGGATAGTGAGAACGATTTGATGTTTGGGTCCCATCTTAATAACCCGGGACTGGTTAATGCAGACATTATCGCTTCTCGGCGTTGAGTTGGACTCGACATGACGTAGACCATGGCTTGCGAGGGAATAGTCTCGATGAGAGCCTTGAGGTATGGTTTGATGGGGACCGTTGGGTGTGAAATTGCTTCGCATCGATGAAGCCAAAATTAATGAAGGAGGGTTCCTAGAATGAGGGCCCATAGGGGACGGCTTTTCTTGTTTCGAGGCACGTAGAACAGGAGTGAGGTATCTTGGAGAATGACATCGGAGAAATACGTGCGGTTGATCTAGGATAAGAGTTGAGTTCCAGGGCGGATGCGGGGACACCCGAAGAAGCAGTGTAGTATAGTGTCCTCTTGATTACACCGGGGGCAATTTCCAGAATTGGGTAGGAAGTGGTATCGTTTTCTTACCTGGATAGAGCGGAGGAGGATGCGGGAGAGAACGTCTCGAGCCTTGTGGGAGAGAATCCGGTGGTGTAGGATGGGAAGGATTGATTTCCAGTTTAATGGAGACAATGTACCTTGGGACCACTTTCTCAGAGGCGCAGTGATTTGTCGTGGAGGGGAGAGGGAGGCAAACAATCTTTTGGTGGGAAGAGGAGCATGGTTCTGGGTAGGGAAACGTTGGAAGGGGATTTAAGGTGATCCGGCGTGTGAGATGTATACGTTGTTTTGTATGATTGCCGGGACTGCTGCGTGGATGGGGAGGTGGACACGTAGTAGCCGGGGGTGCGGGGAAAGGATGTTGGTGTCGGGGTTGACAAGGAAAACCTTGCACACAAAGTAGGTGGGGTGGACTTCCGTGGGGGAAAGGATCTCTGCTGGGTGTGTTAGGAACGTTCCCCTTTGTACGAAGAAGTTTGTGAGGATGTTGAGGTGTGCGGCCGTTTGAGGGGAGGACAGAGACGATCGCCACTCTTGGGGGATTGCTCGGAAAATCTTGTTAAGGAGTCGGATTTGGGAGGGTAGCTAGCTCCGTGTTTGTGCATTTACGATATGCAAACGAGGGGGTAGACGTGCAGATATGTTGGATCCGGAGCTGTTGTTGTATCAGAAAGGCTTCCGTGGGGCGAACGCCAAAGGGAGTGTTTGACGGCCGGCGGAGCCATCTGTTGAGTGCGAGGGGTTCCGCTAGCAAGTCGTCATGACACATGAGAGGGGGGACGATTTCTGGGTTTGTTTGAAGGAAGGCGTGGACATACTCCTTCCATCGATCCGACAGATTAGAAAGAATGGACTTTGGGGTTTGGGATAGAGTAAAGAAGTGACCTTTGTAAGGGAAATCCTGAGATGAGATAGAGAGTATTTTCCATGGGGTAAGGGGTGGAGTGAGGAGGGAGTACACCCACTTGGCGTGGAGAGCATTGAGTTTTTGAATGGGGTGGACAAGACCGAGTCCCCCATCGCGCACCTCGGCTGTGGCGACTGCTAGCGGGATGAGCTTGAGCGAGGTTGCAGCGTTCCATTTGTGCGAGTGGTGAGAGGAGAGAAAAGCGGAGAAGATGTGGGGAAGCATACGCTTAACAGTGGAAGGAGGAGGGACAACATCGGCATGATATAGATATTCTGGTTGCAGGTATGTGTTGGAGAGCGACACCTTGGCCTTAATCGTCGGGTAGATGTTGTTCCATTGTTGGATCCCTTTTTGCAAGGATGTCATGAGAGCGTCCCAGGTATGTTGCGGGTCATGGATACGAGAGAAGTGGATTCCGAGGACCCGTTCGGTGTCATTGGGGCCCAGTGAGGGAAGGGACGGACAAGCCTCTACTGTCCCTGGGGGGGAGAAGGAGGTGAAGCGAGACTTTTGTTGGTTAACCTGAAGTCCTGTGATTGTTGCACATTGTTGGAGGAGGGACATGGCCATGTCGTCTTCTCCTGCGTGATTTACAAAGACAGTGGCATTATCCGCGTATCCTGCGAAGGTTTTTACCAGGTGTTTGGTCATGCGTACACCCGGGAGTTCGTGCCGAATGGTGTTCGCGATGAATTCCATGCCGCAAATAAAGAGGTATGGCGCAAGTGGACAGCTCTGTCGTACCCCGGACTTGATAGGGACTTTATCGGTTAGGAAGTCGTTTACAAGGATGCGTGTCGTAGAGAGATTGTGTAGAGATTCGACCCACGAGACAAAGCGAGGGGGGATTCCCATATGACGGAGGGCGTGAAAGAGGAAGGATCTGTTTAGGGAGTCATAAGCTTTTGTGAAGTCCACGAAGATCATACCAGAATTGGGGTTGGAATTGGTGGCCCAGTGTTGGAAATCAAGGATTTCAGATATTGTGGTTTTTATGGTTCGACCGTGGATGAAACCAGTTTGGTCTGGGTGAATGATGGATGGCAAAATTTTGGCCAAATGATTAGCCAGGAGTTTTGCAAGTATTTTGTAGTCTGTGTTCAAGAGGGAGATGGGACGGTAGTTGGAGATGTCTAGGTTATCTCCTTTTTTGTAGATGAGGGTGGTGATAGAGGTTGTAAGGTCCTCGTCTGCGTACCCATGGATTTCTGAGGTGGGAAAGACCTTGTTGACCAGTGTCATAAGATGGGGTAGGAGGAAAAGGGAATAGGCGGCATAGAATTCTGCTGGGAGACCGTCCGGGCCAGGGCACTTCGCCCGGGGGAGGGAGTCTAGGACATATTTAACTTCTTGTTTGGTGAAAGGCTTGATCAGGTTGTGAGCGAGGTGAGGGGAGGTAATCTTATGAGGCACGCGAAAGAATGGGTGGGAAGCTGGGATGTTAGGTTTCTCTTGACATAGATGGGAATAGAAGGTATGGATTTCTGTCCTTATATCCTCTTGTTTCGTTAAGGTTGTGTTCTGGTGGGATAGGGCTGGTATAGTAGTTTGTCGCATGCGTTTGCGTATCCGGTTGGAAAGGAAACGGGAGGGTATCTCTGCGTCAGTTTGGGCCCGAATACGGGCTTTGAGGCTAAGGAAGTTTTGTTCGTGCAGCAGGTATCGATGGAGGTGAGCTTGTAGAGTTTGTAACATTTGTTGGTTCTGGCGATGTGGGTTCCATTGTAATTTGTATGTCATGAGCTGAGTTCTCAGAATGAGGGATTTCAAGGTGTTCGTGCGCCTCCGGTTTTTGGTTTTTGAGTATGGTACAAAGAAATCTTTTGCCTTTTGCTTTATTGTGGACCAGTCTAAGGTGGATGAGAGTTCGGGGACAAGCTGTTGTGCCTTCGGTTTCCCGAGGAGGGTGATGTTTAAGCGCCAGTACCCTGGGCCTCGGTGTGGCATGATGGGGTGATTGAGAAGGAGAATTTCACATTGGTGGTGATCTGAGAGTCCAGGGAAGATTACCCGATGGGAGCTTGAGGAGATGATGCCGTTTAATTCTGGTGAGTGATAGAAGCGGTCAATTCTTGATCCACCGCCTTGCTTCGATATGAAGGTGTAGGACACGGTGTCTGGATTATGCTTACGGAATGTATCTTCAAGCATGTGCTTACTTGAGGTCCGTTGGAAGTGATTGGCCTCTCTAGAGTCTATCTTTCTGGTTGTGCGGTCCAAAGGGTTCTCTACAAAGTTAAAGTCTCCTGCGAGGATCATATGAGGGTTGTAGTTGTGCTCGAGGAAGGAATTGAATTCGTGTTGGAGGAACCGGAGTCGTGCCTGTGGCTGGGCGGGGAAGTATGAGCTGACGACGTCAAAGGTGAAGTTTTGCCAAGTCAACGACGTGTGAAGTAGCCGTCTTGACTCGTGGACACGTGAGTGTTTGATGTGGATGTCATCATTGAAGATGAGAATATTTGTCATGTCCCCGATTGTTTGTGATGGTAGGATCCGTGCCTTTAGTTTGAGTGTGAGTGCTCGTTTAAGAATGTGGGAGGAAAGGTGAGTATCCTGTAATGCAAGAATGTCCAATTTGTGGTACTTCACAAAAGCCAAGAGGGTGTCCCATTTCTTTTTTGGGCTGAGGCTGTTGACGTTCAGTAAAACTATGTTGAGGTTGTTCATGAGGTGGGGGAAATTAGAGGCCTTGTTTGTGCCTTTTGTCCCCAGAAGTGGAAGGAGGTTGGTGCTGTCAGTAATGTTGTTGGGTGCGGAGGAAGGGGCATGGGCAGGTCGCAGTTGGGAGTTACATGAGGGGGATGTGAAGGTACAGTGAATGTTTGTCTTTGAGATTCCAGGGCCCTTACTTGTTCCCGGGCGTGTTTTACTTCTTGGAGAGGATTGAAACAGAGGCGTTGTCGAATTAGGGAAGGCGTTTTTTTTGGGAGTTTGGGTTGGCCGAGTTGTGGATGCAGCAAGAGGAGAATCACAGTGTCGATGACGAGTAGGAGTTGTAGCACTAGTGTCAGGGGTGGGTTCGGAGGGATGATGGGGGGCGCTGGGACGAAGCCTTCCAGTTTGGGGTGGAGGAGGTGGGAGCAAGTTAGTAGTTTGGGGGTGATGTCGTGTGCTCAAAACAGATTTTGGTGTAGGGGGTGAAGGGTTCGGGTGGAAGGTGGGAGTATGGTCTTCTTGGAAGATCAAGCCAGGTGAACCTTTCTCTGTTGATGTGACCTGAGGGACGGTGGGTAAGTGAAAATGGTTGGGACTGGGGAGCGTCCAACGGGCATGGGTAGGGTGGACAGTCCATTTGACGTTGAGTGAGAGCACCTTCCGTAGAGTTTTGTGGACAAAATGAAATGCTAGCTCAAGGGGGTGGTAAACGAATGTTCGATTTTGAGAGGAGCCTTTCTTTTTCTTATGTGGGCTTGTTGTCTTCGATTTGTTTGTGTGTTTCCGTGTGTGGTGTTTTACTAAGAATAGAGTATGTATGAAGAGGTTACAGTTGTCACATTGTTTGGTAGTTGTTGGATAATAGGGAAGACAGAGAAAGGCAAGGAGGGGAACATCCAATTTATCCAATGTGTAAGGTGACATAGTTCTGCATCGCGGTTCACTAGTGAGAGTCCCCACAGGAACGTCATAGCCGTTGGATCTAGCCCAGTCTAATTGACAGTGCGATCGCTCAGGAGGCGAATGAGGGTTGGAAAGATCGTGGTTGCACGGTCGAGGAAGAGTGGTGGGGTGAGGCCAGTTTCGGCGGCCGCACGGATCGTGTTGCGGTGGGTGTTCGTCTTGACATGCTCGATCGCAGAGATGATGGTTTTCCCATTGGCCAGGTTGTATACGAGGAGATCGCAAAACCAGTGCTCCATCAACTTCTTGATTGACGACCACGTGATGCCGGGGTCGGCGAGGAGTGCAAGAATGAACTTGGTCTTGGGAAGCATTTTTGCTGCACCATAACGGAACCAGACAGTCATAAGTGGAGGGGTGAGCTTGTGTATGGGTTTGTAAGAGGAGGCGTCGAAAATGCGAAGACAAGAAGTTGGAATAACATGGGACAAGGGGGTCAACTAACGTACCGTTCATCTCATGAACCTGCAGGACGTAGGCCTTGGCAAGATGCCCCATGTTGGAGCGACGGAGGAGAGGGGAGATGCTGTGGTCACGGGTGCGGTGGTTGCCACCACAGATCTCACACTTGAAAGTGGAAATGTTGATGAGTGCAGGCTTGTTCCGGTTGAAGATAGTGATGGCTGCCGGGACAAGGTCAAGGGATGCGTCACCATCCTGCGGGATGATGATGCCTTGGAGGGTACCATTGGAGGCACCGATGATCGGGTCCTTGAAGTTGTGGAGGTGCTCGATATCCTTGAAGATGGGGTGGGGGCGACCACTCAGGCATTGCACGCAAAGCATGTCCTTGATCTCTTCCGGGGTAAGGCGAGATGGAAATTCACGAAAGATACCAGCCGGGGGTGGGTTCGGTGTGTCCAGTGCCGCCAAAAAGGCAGGGTTTGCCACTGGCACTCCGTCGACGATGACAAAGTCACCCGATGCAAGTTGAAAACGGAGGGGCAGCAAGGCTTCTAAGGCAGTTAGATCAGACAGTTCCGGAACTCGGACTATCATCTTAACATGCCGCATGTTGTTACGGTTGACCTCGGAGCATATAAAGTCGACTTCAAGCATGTCTTCAGAAAACATCACCCTATTCTCTGAAATCTGAAATCTCAGGTCACGTTGGATTTCCTAGGTGAAGTCCTTGTACAGAGCAGGAAAGTACAGAAAGAACGTGTGGTTCAAGGCAGTTTTGTTCAGATAGTGAAAAGTTTCTCCGGCGTCTATAACCTGCGGCACTAGCTCAGATGGTGTCAGAGCATCAAGAGTCTCGAGGGCAGCCAGGGCATTGACAGCGTCTACAACGTCCAGGGCCTTTTCTTGAGGAGTGGGGTCACCTGCAGGTTGGACAAGAGGGCAATGTGGAGAGGGAGAGAGGGAAACTAGTTTGAGGCAAAGTAATGTGATGTAGCTTTTGATCCTAGAAATTTGGGGGAGGCAATAGGGCTGAGAGTAAGGGTCTGTGTAGTTGAATCGCAAGGGAAAGTTAAGCAAGTTTTGAGGGGTAGGGAAGGAAACGTGGATTTCTGTTAAGGTATTAATTATAGGAGAAGCGGGAAGGGAAGGGGGTGGGAGCGAAGGGGAGGGGGTCGAGTAATTGTTCTCTTTGGGGGAATTAGGTTTTATTCCAGCCCGTCTGTGGTTGTTGGCAAGAGAGACATGGGGAGTGGTAGTGTGAATATGGGGCGGGTCGCGAAACCTTGCGGGAGAGAGGGACACAGTGAGTATCTTACTTGCTGTCGTGCCGGAGCCGTCCACCGCGGTATGACGCGCCTCGGTGGACGTTGGGCCATGGACTGCGATGAGAGGATCGTCAAAATCCAAAGGGAGATTTTGAGAGCAGGCATGGTGGAGAGTAGGGAGTAGGGAAAAGGAGGGGGGGAGGGGAAAGGAGACGTTTGAGGCAAGTGGGTTTGTGCGACAGAAAATGGCCGGGTTGGCCTTCATTTGTGGGGAGTAGGCCGAAATGTTGTTAGAAAAGTAAGAGGGGCAAGGGGAAACAGATAGATGATTGCTAACACCTGTGGGGGAGGAACGGACACAGTTAAAAATCTGCTGGGTACTTGGAAACTCAGGATTGGTATTCTTACAGCGAGACGAGGAGGCCGGAGCGCCGGTCCCCTTTGATCCACCCTGCCCCTTGGGGGTAGCGTTCGCAGCCAAGGCCGAAGAGGAGACATCGACGGTAGCGGCGGGGCCCCCGGATGTAATGCCGGCTGCGCGCCGTTTCTTTGCGTTGATATGAATGAACCGCTCAATGAGGGGGGTGTTTTCAGCCACGTCGGCTGCCATGGAGGGGGAGTTCGTGGAGGGGTCCATGCTCAGGCGGAGGGGGGGAGCGTGCGCAGGGTCGAAGGAGAGCGGGAGCGAGGCCCAGAATAACTGGCAAGGTGCCAGCACCTTTGCAATGGCCGGTCTTATAGACTGGGCACACAAAGGGTTTTGGAGGGGGAAGGGGGGGAGGGAGGAGTGAGAGTGGGGCAGTGGTGGGGTGGCTGTGGTGGTGGTGAGCGGATTGGTGCACCAGGGGGGGGGAATCTGTCCCATAATTGCGGGTAGAGTGGGGGGAGCTCTTGGGCGTGATTGTGTTGGGCGTTGTTGGAGGAGCAGAGGGTGGGAACATGTGGTGCCCTGTTGTCGCTGGTTGGGTGGGTTTTCTGGAGACTTCGACGGGGTAGCGGCCGTTGAACCAAGTGCGGGTGGAGTCTAGGGCCTTCTTGCGAGTTCATCGGGTTGCACATTGCAGGACGAGCGTGCATGAAGCGGGACGGGTGGGGGGGAGGATGTTTTGGAAGTGTCGCGAGGAGGGACCGTTTTGCAGAACAGATCAGGAGGAGGAAGGTGGCAAAAATTAGGATGAGTGGGGATATAGTTTTTTGTCTTATCCGGTTGAAAGAGAGGGTTTGCGAGCAGAAACCCTCGGCGAGCTTGGGGTTTCCGCCTGATGGCTTGGCGACGTCACCGGGATAGGTCGGGCGTTGGAAATGTTGTTTCCGTCGCTGGGCCGATGGCACGGTCGCAAGGTGAGGGTCGGTTAGGGGAGGCAGTAGTTGTGGGCGGTCGGATTGAATATGTCCAGTCCGATCAAATGGTCGTCGGTGGCCGATGTGATCTGGGGAGCCTGACTTGCGGGGTACCAGGTCCATGCATCTATCCGTGACAGATGGATGGAGAGCTGGCGGAGCTGTGGTCCGATTCGTTGCTCTCTGTTGAGCTGGCAGAGGTGCGATCGAGGCAGGTGCGAGAGCCATCGTGGGCTGGGGGATCGGGCGCTGAGCAGTGCGGGCCAGTCGGTTGAGCGGTTCGGTATGTCCGAGGCCTCGGGCAAGCATGGCCTGGGAGTTTCCTTTTTCGCAAAATGGCGGGATTTACTCTTAAACATTACATCGCATCCCTAGATATTTGCACATGTGTAGATCCCTAAAACCTGGTTTTGATAAACTTATCACACATCACACTGCCCATCAGAACGTACACATGTAAGAGTGCGTATCTAAGATACCCACAGTGTCAAAATTGTTCCAACTTGCAGAACGAAGGTGGTTCATGGGAATGATTTGCAGGACAAAAAAAATGATCATTTGTGTAATGCAAAAGTTGGGACTTAGCGTCAAAAGGTCTCAGCAAGCTCGGAAAAGTTTGCATTGTAAGACTGAATGACCATCCTCCTCGTCTAAGTGGTCTTTCCTTGCCCGAAACGTCATGGCTCGCCTCGCCCTTTAGAAGCTACGTTGTTGCTTCTTTACAAACTTAAGATTTGCTAATCATTCACGATTATTTATGTATTTCTTTAGAAACAACGGTGGAAACTTCCTGACCGTAATTTCTGTCGAGATGCTCAATTGGACTCGATTTCCGCTGCTTGCTTTATGTGTTTGCGTCAAACTTGACGCGACCTCATGGTGTCGGTCACGAAACAATGTCCATGGATTGTCGCAATCAGGTAATGATTACGACAGTCCATCTTGACTGTAAAGTTTATGTTCTGTTCTAAACTTCGTCGTGTTACATGCCTCTCCCTTAAGCTACGAATCGTCCTCGATTCGGTTTTATCTTTTGTGAAGAAGTGGTTTTGCACACGACCATCCATCTTGGATGATAAAAGCGCCAGTCCATGGAGAGGATAACATCATGATTTGGCACATTTCAAAGTTCAGAGATAGTTCAGATTTCAAAGCCAAAAAAATAGTGGCCACACTTCCTCCCCCTTTACATCAATCGACCCCGTGACAGGTGCCCAGGCGTCCCCGTCACAGGCTGTCGGGAGTAAGCCAAAGATCAGCCCGAGGGCCAGTGCCGTTATCCTCTCAAGGGGACGTGTATAACGGTGGTACCGCTGAGGGCACGCTTGTTCCGACGCGCAGCCAGTTCCTCCCAGTACTCCGTAATTGTCGTAGTTGGCACTCGCGACTCTGGCTCCAAAGTGTTGAGGTCAAGTCCACAACTGGCCCAGTGGATGAGGTACTCCTTAAGCACTCGTGCGTGTAAATTACGCTCACGGTGTTGGAGGATGCGGTGCACCTCACACTAGCCTTCCGCGGCGAGGACATCAAAAGGGGGTGGCTGAACAGACCCGTTTGCTGTGTAGGGTGCAAGGAGACTCACGTGAAAGGTATCATGGATGCGCATGGCTGGTGGGAGGGCCAACTGATAGGCAACACTTCCCAGCTCCTGTGTAGACGTGAAGGGTCCCATCCATTTCAGAAACATCTTTCGTGCACCCCGCGTTTTTAGATGCATTTTTCGCGTGCTTAAAAGCACACCATCTCCGATGGAGAAAGTCAACTCACGACGTTTCTGGTCACCATAGGCCTTCTGGCGCTGTCGAGCCCCATATAAATGAGCCTTGGAATCCCGCCAGAGGGCGTCCATGCGCTCAAAAAAGGCCTCGGCGAAGGGCACCTGATCACCGCCGCCCTTGCACTTCAGCATTGAAGCGAGAACCACCGGATGCCGACCGTGGTTGAGGAAGGATGGGATAAATCCGGTCGATTCGTTGATCGCATTGTTCATGGCAATCTCGGCTGGGGCCAAAAAGTCATCCCAGTCCTTCATTGTTGGGTCGATGTACATGCGGAGCATCTGCCCGAGTGTGCGGTTCATGCGCTTTGTTTATCTATCCTTTTGGGGATGAAATGCCGAGGACATGCTTTGTCGCATTCCAAACCGTTCTTGCAACGCAAGCCAAAACCGGCTGGCGAAGCGTGGATCGTGGTCGGAGATGATGGGGATGGGTAAGCCGTGGTACTCTATGACACCATCTTAGAAAAGCATCGCAGTCTCTTCCACTGTGACGCGAGTTGTTGTGGGTATGAAGTGGGCCATTCCTTTTGCCCCGTCCACCACGACCAAGATTACATCATGGCCTTTCTTGGTCTATGGGGTTCCCATGATGAAATCCTTGGCCACCGACTCCCATGGGTTGTCAGAAAGCTGTAGAGGCTGGAGCAGTCCTGCAGGTGCCTTGTTCAAAGTCTTGTTACGAAGGCACAGATCACACACCATGCAGTACTTTCTAATGTCACTGCTCCACCCTGGCCACCAATAGTGCTGAGCTAGAGCATGTCCAGTCTTTCTTGATCCGACGTGACCTGAGGAAGGAGGATTATGAAACTCGAACATGATCTATTGTCATAGGTTATTGACATTGTGGACCACCACTTGCTTGCCATGCCAGTACAACCCGGTAGCCTCCACGAGGCCATAGTGTTCAATGTTCTTCGGCTCAGCGAACCAGGGGTCCATAGTGTAGCCCATCCAAATGTGATTTTTGAAAGGGTTCACACTGACCAATGGTCGTGGGGGTGGGCGGAGTGGGTTTGTGTGTAATGTTGTCTCCGCTGCAATGGCGGCAAAGTGGCGGTTTGTGATATCATTATTGCTCAGCATGAGGCTCATGTGTGGTGGGTTTCGGCTCAATGGGCCTGCCACGTTAGCCCGCCCTGGTTTGTACTGCCAGATGAATGTGAAGCGACTCAAGTATTTACTCCACCGTGCCTTTCGACGTGAAAGGTTTGGTTGCGTCTGGAAGTACGTGAGAGGATTGTTGTCTGTGACCACCGTGATTTGTCCCTCGGCACCTTCGAGATAGCAGCGCCATACTTTGAAATCATGCACGACTACCAGCAGTTCCTGATCCCCAGTGGTGTACCTGGTCTCTGCATCTAAGAGCTTGCGGCTCTCGTAGGCAACAGGGTGGCCGTCTTGCATGAGCACGGCTCCCAACTCTGTAACCGATGCATCACAACGTACCTCCCACGATTTTTTTTGGATCCGGGAGTGCAAGTACCGGTGCCGAGATTAACTTCGTCTTCACAGCCTAAAAAGCCTCAGTGCATTTTGCTGACCAAACCCAAGTGCTCACCTTCCGGGTCAGGGCAGTGAGAGGGCTCACCAACGTGGAGTAGCCTCTCATTAACCGCCGGAAGTAATTTGCAAGTCCAAGGAAGGAGCGGAGCTGACCGACATTCTTGGGTTGAGGCCATTCTTTCACGACCTGCACCTTGTGAGGGTCCACCCCGATCCCCTCGCCACTAATGACGTGGCCAAGGTACTCCAACTCTGGCTGCGCAAAATTGCACTTTCTTCTCTTGGCAAAAAAACGGTTATTGCGAAGAATCTCAAGCACCATTATGAGGTGTCGCTCGTGTTCTTCGTGGTCCTCGAAGAAGATGAGGATGTCATCAAGATACACCAGCACCGACTTGCCGAGGTGTTCCCGGAAGATGTTCTTCATCACTGCTTGGAATGTTGCAGGCGCGTTCGTCAGTCGAAAGCAGAGGACTCGAAACTGGTAGTGTCCAAGATGAGGTTTTGAATGCTGTTTTGGGTACATCCTCCTCCGTGATCCTAGTTTCATGGTAGCCCTGCGATAGATCCAGAGACGTGAAGACTTTCCCTCCTTGAAGCTGGTCAAATAGGTCCTCGATGCGTGGGAGTGGGTATCGGTTTTTCACAATGAGTTTGTTCAGCGCCCGGTAGTCTATGTACATCCTCAAACCTCCATCGTTTTTGTTCACGAAGAGGATGGGAGCCCCGAATGGGGAAGAACTTGGTTCAACCCAGCCTTTTCTGAGGTATTCATTCATTTGTGTTTCGGCTTCTGGTCTTTCTACCGGACTTAAACGATGCACCGATCGAAAGGGGGGCACAACCCCCTGTTCCAGTGGGATGGTGTGACCGATCACACGCCTGGGTGGCAACCCATCCGATGGAGGTTCAAACACGTTTGCGAATTCGGAGAGGAGTGTGGCAACTCCTGAGGGTTCGTCACTCTCTACCTCATCATTAAGTTTCTTTAGGGTTGCAAGGAAACACTGACAGCCCTGCCTCAGCCGCCGTTTCACTTGGAGTGCTATGAGGCTGGCTTGGGGTAGAGCTTCAAGATGCTAAATTTGGAGGATTGGAGACAAAGTGATTCTCCGTCGTCCACTACAGATTCGTAACGTCTTCGAGGTGAAGCACATAAGCGCTTTGTGGCTCACCAGCCATGGATCCCCCAGCACAACATCGAAGGGGTCCATGAGGTCCAACACCGTTAGGCAAATAGTGGTTGTGAAGCCGGGCAACGTGAGTCGTGCTGTACACTCACCAATCACCGGCATATCCCTATCATCACCGACAATCACCGTGCCTGTACGAGGAGTGTACTTCAACTTCCACGTGCGCACAAATGCTCCACTGATGAAGGAGTCATCTGCTTCAGTATCAACAAGGATACGTGCTCGAGCACCTGCTAGCTTGCCATCAAACTACATGGTCATGCTTGCCTCATACATGCATAGGAAAAGACTCGATGGGGCTTGCCCTCCAAGTGGTAAATGCGATAGGCATGAGTGCTTCTTCGTATCTCCATCATACCATCTATCTGTTCCCACATGCGATGTCCTTTTGTGAACAAGGCCACAAGCTTCCATCCTTTGAAGGCAGACATGTTCATCGCTAGACCGACAGGTACAACCAATGTGATTGATGTTAGAGAATTTTTCGTGTGAGCCTCATGTGTAGCTTCCAAAACAGAGAGCCAAGTTTCCTTCGTAGCAACAACCAAACATGTACGGTTTTCCAGGTTTTCCTTGGTTACATACACAAGTGGACATGAGCGATCATCGAAGAGGGACTCAGGATTCATGAATGGTGCATAGATTGTTGAGAAACATTGTACTGAAAGAAACTAAATTTTTTTGAGATCATCATCACAAAACATGAATATTCTACCCTTGTCCTCTCCATGACTCACGGCAACCCTAGATAGCAGTCCACTCGTGGCAACTGGGGATCCTGAAATTCTTGCTCATAGCCATGCTGGGGGCAGCGAGCATGTCCGGCTGCTCCTCCCTCAAAATCCTGATCCTCCTCACGAGGGCATCCGTGACCACGCTGGCCACCGTGTGCACCAAGGCGTTGCATAGCTGCAAAGGCCTCGCCCTGGTGTTGGCCCCCATGAGGGCGCCCCTGGCCTGTTGGGGCATTGCCATGGCCCTGGCGCTCTCCACCTTGCTTCTGGCCACCACCATGGAAACGGTTCTGACCTCCTCCATTCGGGTGATGCTCGCCACCACCATTGCGCCAACCAGGCCCGTGGTGCTCCCGTTCGTGTTGCTGCCCCTGTTGCTGCTGTGACTGCTGTTCGCGATGACGACACACGCGTGCAATGTGTCCAGCCTTGTTGCAGATCCTGCACATGATGGCGCTGCGGGTTGTGTACTCTCCATCATGACGGCGGAACTTCTTTGACGGCTCCAATCTAGCGTCTACAGAGCGCTTTGCGGCATCACCTGTTGTTGGCTCTTGCATACATGCTATTGCGACCCCAAAGGCCGGAGTTCATCTTGTAGACCTTGCAAACCCGTGTCACACGAGCGCGCAGACTCTCCCACTCCTTTCCGTCATCCTGGAGGTAGAAAACCCGAAGTTGCGGGCTGGCTAAACCAGTTAGAAAGAGGTCGATCTTGGCTTGTTCAACTAGGTGACGCTCGTCCACCTTCTTTGCTGTCTTGAGAAAGGTATCCGCATACTTCTCCAAAGACATGCCTCCTTGCATGTAAGCCTCCAACTCTTTCTTCGCCTTCTGAGAGTCAGCGGGTTTGGAGAAGATCTCGCGCAAGAGTGCGCACTATTCCTCCCAACTCGGGTCAGTTTGTAGCTGCTTGTCCTCGCAAAGCTCTGTCAGCTTCTCACAGGGTTGAGGCTTGAGGGAGAGCATCCCTTGAGCACCCCACTCCTCCTTGTCGACCTGGACAAGGCGTAGGTGGCGCTCAAGAATTTTGAGGAATGTGTTAATGTCTCCCATCTCATCGTAGCGATCCGTCGGCTTGAGTACCACGCGGCCGCTGGTTGCACCTATCCTTTGGGCTCGAGGTAGTGTAGCTGTGACCCTCATCCGTGGTGCATCAGCTTGTGCCTGTGGGGCAAGTCCACCAACCGGGGAGTGGAGCACGTTTTGAGCGGCCCTGCGTATATTCTCGATACTTGCACACTCACGATGCTCAATGATGTGATCCACCTCATCTTCCGCTGGATGGCAAGACGCTCTCACGGCCGCGTTCAGCACCACCCGCTGGTTCGCCGCTTCCTTCGCGCAAAGGGTCTCAAGTGCCTGCTCTGCCACCTTTGCCTCCTGCTTAGCAGCTGCCAACTCATGGACCATCTTGGTGTTTTCTTCATACAACCTCTCATTGAATCGTTGCATTGTGAACACCTGTTCATGAAGGCTGGCACGTACCATGTCACCATCGTACGCAAGGACACCCATGATGGTCATGGCAAGATCCATGTGTTCCGCTGAGAGGCGGGCGCGATGCTTGTCAAGTTGGCCTTTGACGTTGAGGCAGCGCACAGCACTGCCAAGTGCACGTTCTACCACCATAGCGCTTTGAGGGTTTGCCCAGTGGCCTCCCTCACCCTCACACGGGGAACAGCACGACGGCCTCCATCAGCACGTTGAGACACTCGCTCCACATCTGCCTCCTGAGCCATTTCCATCGAAGCAGACTTTTCGGCCTCACTGCCTTTGCTGGCGGCATCGTAGGCCTCAGCTTCTTCATCGATGTCTTTCTTGGCCTCGATGACCACCTCATCCGCTCCACATCTGCCTCTTGATGCGGACCCATGTGGTACTAGTGCGTCGTCTCGTGGTTGACTACCAGCTTGGAGGTAACCGACGACCGTCCTAGAGCTCTGGACATGACCTGGGACCTCGTACATTTTTTTTGCAGCACGGAGGAGTTTATCAGTGGATTGGGCGTGGGCACGATTTGCATGTTTTTGCATTGTGTTTCCACCGTTCTATGCCGAATACATGCATGTGACCAGTCGGAGCGGCCGGCTTGCAATTTTGCACGTCATAGTTCAGACAGAGTAGCGTTCTAGCTTGAAATGCTAGGCAACATGTTGGAGTAGCAGCATTGTTGATGTAGCGTGCGCGCTTCCACGCTCGTTGCTTAGTCTGTTGCCCCCTCAGTCTGCTGCTCTAGAGTTTAAGGCTTGATGCTCTGGATTTGTTACTCAAAAATGCGTGCGCTAGTGTTAGCACCATAAAGCAGCTGAAAACTGAAAGTGACTGATTAGGAATGAAGAATAAAAACAAATGGGAGACCCCTCCTAGTTGTAGCTCCCCCCTAGCCCTGTAGAGCTTGTTACTCAGTCAACCAGCTGTAGCGTGGCAGTGCCACGCCGACTGGTCGAAGGAGCCACGTGGCTCGAGCGGGGTCACCTGGGATTGTGGGCGGTTGGACGGGATGGCTTGAGGGTCAGAGACCCTCAAGCACTGCGGGTTTGGCCTAGTCGGCCAAGGATTCCGTCCAATCCGCTACACTCCCAGGTGACCCCGCTCGAGCCACATGGCTCCTTCGATCGGTCGGCGTGGCACTGCCACGCTACACCAGCCAATCAGAAAATAGACCTAGACCTATTTTCTGTAAGGCAGGGTTTTCTCGGTGAGCCCTGCCACACGGCCAATAGCCCAAAACCCGGGCGTCGTCCATTTTGCCTGAAAACTAGACCATACCATAATATCAAAGCTGCAAACAAATACCTGTGGTCAGAAACAACTAGAAGGATAGCATCAAAGAGTTATGGCTGCCCGAACTCAGGTAGTGCCTAGGATGGTCCATGATGCCAAACAGTGCCATGCAACATGAGACATGGACCCTAGACAGAGCATGACGTTGCAGACACAAAAGTACAGTCAGATCCAGCCCTGCACGCATGCAGACAACATTTGCGCTGTCACTGACCGCCGGCGGCCCAACCGTCGACGAGGTCCACCGATGGAGCTGAGCACGTTGCCGCAGGGAAGAGGCTCTAGCGAGTTACGTGTAGGCTTCGACGGTGCTGGAGTGTCCGCTCCACCGGATGACACTCTAGCAGCATCAAGTCTTGCCGTCAGTCATCTGCATGCCGATGTACACAAGCCGGGAGGACACAATAGAGCACAAAGAGAGTGCAAAGAAACCAACACTCTCCCATGACTCACAGGCACAGTGCACTGTCAACCGGCCTAAGGCAAACGGACTAGAAAACAGGGCCGACACAATAGCACCTGCCGTCTGCTCCTAGCATTTCAGCTAGGAGAAGATATCACCCTCAGGATCACGGTTCCACACTGAGCAGTTCCTAGGAAATCACTTGCTAGCAACTGTGTCCACTTAACACTTGGTCACTTTCGCGCAAGGTGCTAGTCAAAGACTAACTCCTGGGGCTTAGACCAACCAGTGTCTTCTTTATACTGTTCCTTAGTTGGACAACTCTGTGAGGAGCATCTAAGGCCAGATTGTGTAGTTAGAATGAGGAATGAGCCTGGTACATATAGTCCTATGCCTGGATCCTAAGGTGTGTGGGTAGTGGCACTTTTGGGGTGGTCACTCCACAACACCTCACCAGTCCGCCAATTGGCGCATCCACTGACCGCCAAGTGGCGCACTCTTCTCATGCATGGAGGAATGTCTAAGAAACTTCCCCCCTGTGCAGGAAGGTGAAAAAACCTCCTGCACACGTCAAGGCTCGATCGCAGGACCTGTTGTCCCTAAGTCCAACATGCTATCCGTTGCGCTACACTTCTGGTGTCTCGCTTGGACTTGCACCACGAACAAGGTTTGGGGGACTTACTCTAAGGGAGCAGTGCATGCCCAACCTGTCTGTCAAGCCATAGTAGTGGCCATGGGGCATAGAAGAACAACATGCACATGAGCGGGCAGTGACACCTTCAATAGAAAAACTCCCCCAGGGCACAGAGTGCAGACGTAGGCCAGAAGACAGAGTGCAGCTCACAAACGCATGCGGACTGAACTCACAGCCTTCTTGAATGAGTCGTGCTTCAGTGCCTTGGTCAAGAAGTTAGCCAGCTTTCGTGCTGTCTCAACCCACATAATGCTGACATTGCCATCATGCAACAACGAACATACATAGTGATACTCAACATTGATGTGCTTTCTGCGTGTGTGATGCACGCCGTCATTGTCGGCGATGGCCATTTGTCACAATGCAACGCGATGGATGCGACGGACTGACGCAACTCGGAGAACAAACGACGCAGCCACACGCTCTCACATGCGTCTGAACCAAGGGCTACGTACTCAGCCTTTGTAGTGTTGCGTGCAATGCACCCTTGCTTGCCACTACGCCAGGGTGAAGCCGTACCGCCAAACAGAAACATCCAACTTGTGCAGCTCTTACCGTCTGGACTGCCGGCCCAGTCACTGTCAGTATAGTCCACCGCGAGAACAGACGGCTGTCACCGGAAAATGAGACCTCGTCGTGGAGTCGAGATGACATAGCGTAGTCCTCGGATCACGGCCTTGAAGTGGAGGTGACGCGGAACCTGAGAGAACTGAGCCGGGAGGTTGATAGCAAACGTGATGTCTGGGCACGTTGTCGTCGCCAAGAACATCAGTGACCGGATGACTCGCAGATACTAGGTCACGTACGAGGGGCAAGAACTCGGCGAAGCGAGTGGACAGCGTCTGTACATAGGCTGCCTAATGGAAGTGCAGGATGCCCGAGGAGCGATCATACTTGAGCTCCATGCCCACAAAGACTCGGGCAGACCCGAGTTCCTTCATCTGGTAGGTGGTGTGCAGCATGTCCTTGATGCGCTGGATGGCAGCCACATGTGGCGATGCAATGAGGAGATCGTCAACGTACACCAGGATAGCGGCAAACGCCTGGCCTCGCACGGTGAAGAATAGTGCGGGATCAACAGTACTGTGTAGGAGGCCACCGCAGAGGAGAATGCGGCAAACCTCCTGGTTCCAGCAAGAAGGCAACTGCTTGAGGCCATAGAGGGCCTTTTGCAGCCGCCAGACCTTCCCAGTGCCATCGTCAAAGCCTGGAGGCTGTACCATGTTGAGCTCCTTACCCTCTAGCGAGCCATGGAGGAGAGCGTTGCTCACGTCCATTTGATACAGCACCCATCCGTGCTGGGCAACCAGGCTGAAGAGCACTGGACTAGTGGATAATCTGCCAACTGGGGCAAAGATGAACCCCAGGGATGTGAGCAAACCCCTTGGCAATGAGGCCGGCCTTGTACTTGTCCAAGGACCCATCCGGCTTCTACTTGCGCCAGAAGACCAACTTGGCACCGATGGCCTTCCAACCTGGAGGGAGATCGACGAGATCATACACGTGGTACTACAAGATAGCAGCAAGCTCGTCGGTGCAGGCAGCATTCCAATGTGCGGCCTCGGGGGAGGAACGAGCCGCGCATAGGGTGGCTAGATCCTCCGGGCGCGTCGTGGAATAGACTGCAAGGGCATGTGCATCTCGAGCTCCAGGTGGGACACGTGTGAGTGCAGCCGTGGTAGCATGCCGATGCTCCTGGTGGAGCATGGCGTAGCCCAGTGTGGAGCCCGGGTGGAGGTCCGCAATGATGGCTGAAGTGGTTAGGTCGAGGGCCTTGGTGTCAGGGTCCACACTAAGTATCGTAGGATTGAAAGAGACACGCGGGGCGCCTAGAGGCCGAGGTGCCACAGTGCGTGGTGTGTTGATTTGCGCGCTCACAGACAGCCAGGGTCACAGGTTGCTGCCTGGGCCACGTGTGAAGCGCGATAGGGCAGTAGATGGCACTGAGTCCGAGGTGCTGGCGGAGGCAGACGAAGCTGCTGGTGTGAAGGGACCAGCAGACGCGGACAGGTTTGCCGATGCAAAGGGACTTGCAGACTCAAAAGGAGTTGTTGGCTTGGAGGACCAACAGACGCGACAGGGGCTACCGGCCCAAAGGAAATAGCGGACGCGACTGGGGCTGCCGGCCCGGAGGGGTCAGCGGATGCGACTAAGGCTACCGGCCCAAGGGGGCCAGTAGACGCGACTGGGACTACCGGCCCGGAGGGGCCAGCGGACGCAACTGCGGCTGCTAGCTCAGAGGAGCCGGCGGACGCAACTAGGGCTGTCGGCCCGGAGAGGCCAGCGGACGCTATTGGGGGCTGCCGGCTCAGAGGAGCCAATGGATGCGAGTGGGGATGCCAGTCCATAAGAGCGAGCGGACGCGATTGGGGATGCCAGCCCAAAGGGGCCAGCGGACACGTTATGGGCTACCGGCTCGGATGGACCATGTGATGTGCCGCCCCGAAGCGTTAGGATGGGGAAGGGACTCACCACTCCCCCCCACAACCGGAGGGACACGGACGAGCCGGAGCGGATGAGGTTGCAAGGAAAAAGCTCCTCAAAGAAGAGGGCATGGCAGCTCTTGACGATGTAGTACCGGGAGGGATCCCAGAAGTGCTAGGCCTTGGAGTGACAGGAGACACCTAGGAAGGTGCAAGGATTCCCACTGGGGGCGAGCTTGCCTCCATGCCACGGGGCGGGCAGCCACACAATGGCCATGCAGTTCCGGACACAAAATGGACGGAGGTCAGCACGTTGACCGCACCAGTGCAAGTACGGCGTACACTGGCGAGGAAGGGGTCCATGGGGAATCCGAATCCAGACCCACGTCATGTAGGCCATGGCCTCGAAGTAGAAGCCATTGGAGAGGCCTGACTCAATGTGCATGGTGTGGAAGGTGTCAGCCATGCTGTAGTTCCACTACTCGGAGACGCCGTTCTAGGCTGGTGTGTAAGGTGTCGACGTCTCCTGGTGGATACCGCAGGAGGAGAGGAAAGTTGTGGTCTCTCCCATGTACTCGTCATTGCGATCGGAGTGAAAGCGACGGAAAGGCCGACCACACTCACGCTCGGCACGACCAAGCCAGTCCTAAATGGACAAAGTGACATCGTTTTTCTGCTGAAGGCAGAAGACCTAGCGGTAGCGAGAGAAGTCGTCAGTGAGGGTGAGGACATAGCGGCCATGCTTCCCGACAAACTCAATAGGGAGAGGACCCATGACAGCGGAATGGACGAGGTCGAGAGGGGTGGACGTACGAGAGAAGGAATAGGGGTAGGTGGATCGGTGCATTTTGCCCTGAGTGCAATCAATGCACTTTGTGGGGCACGCCCAGGGGAAGGAGTCCGGGTCTAGGCCCTTGGCCGGCTGGGTGCAGAACATGTTGTCGACCACAGCAACGTGCACGTGGCAAAGGCAACGGTGCAAGAGACAGGTGTGCTGCGAGGACAGGGTGCCGGTGACAAAGACATGGTCCGTCGGGGCGGATGGGAAGGGGATGGGGGGAATGGGAGGATAGACGAGGTACGTGCCATACGTTGCCACGGGCGGTGGCGTGCAGAACGACAACACCGGACGGACGTAACGACATAGTGCCAATGCCATGCGAGTGCAATGCACGTACGTCCATGCTCATGTGGTCAAGGACAGTGACAGACAGAAGGTTGAGCTCAAGACTTGGGACGAAGAGGATGTTGGTCACGAAACCATCACCGGTAGGACCACAAAAATGAACGACGCCGACACCGCAGACAGGCAAAACCTGTCCGCAGCCCGTCCGGACACCAGACACATTGCCAATAGTACCAAGCACACTGAAGGCCTCGCAAGATGCAGTAATGTGATATGTGGCCTCAGAGGCGATGATCCAGGTCTTGGCAGGGTCCTCGACCGGAGTCGCCAAATCACTAATAGTCTCATGGCAGCAAGCAAGGGACGCGGATGCAATGGATGGTGGCGCAAACCGAGACTCCCAATCATCAAGCAACGCAACGTCGTCATAGAGAGGGATAGAGGGCACGGGAGACTATGAGGCGGATGAGGAAACAGTACATGACCGCAACTCACAATCAGTCATGCAAGCGAGGGCAGACAGGCAGGAGGTAACGCAACTTACACTTCCTTGGTGGGGGAGGGCGAGGTAGGTCGAGCTTGAGCGCGATGAGCTGCTCCAACGGACGCTTGCAGGTGGATGGTCCAAGAGTGTAGACGGAGTTCGGAGTGACTGTGCCAGAGCCCAGATAGAAGGGGGAATCCACCAGAGGTAGAAATAGAGGCACCGATGGCTGCGGAAGATGCTTTTATGGAGCTGGTAATGGAGGGACCAGCAGGACAGTGGGAGGAGTGGTGCTACTGGACGGGGAAGAGGCGACAGCGATGACAACAAAGGCGAGACGACGCTCATGCTGGCAACGCATGATGGTGATGATGCGCGCCTTGTCCATCGACAACGGGCAAGTGTACCACCCGTGTCGTGGCTGACCACAGTTGTGGCATATTGAGCCACCACCACTAGACCCAGTCCGCTACTATTGCTGCTGCTAAGGGCGCCCTTGCGCTTCTTCTTCGCCGACGATGAGGAGCTGGTGGATGTAGTTGCTACAAAGGAAGCGACGACCATGGAGGCGACTGCAGGGGAGGCGGGGGCCTCTGTGCGCTGGATGCGGGACTCCATATGAGCTTCCTTGATCCTGAGGAAGAGTTTGTATGCCCAGGGCATGAGGGTTCCCTGAACCGCCATGGTGGAAAGGACATCCTAAGAGTAGTGGACAAAGACGCTGGCGTATGCGGCGGTGGCACCGCACTTGATGGTGAGGAGCGTGGCAAGAGGGGGTAGAGCAGAGGTACCTAGGCGACGGATGATGTCCTCAGCCCGCTGCCAGTATGAGGTGACGGTCTCGGTCTCCTCCATGTGTAGGGACCTGAACTCCCGCAGCGGGCGGCAGGTCTCAGCCTCGCTGGATAGGCGATGGAGACGCATGAGGATGTGCCATGCGGCTGCAGGATCTGGTGTCCCGCCAGCAGTGAAGCCGCCAAGGAAGGGCTCTAGGGCCATGCGTGAAACCGGAGGAGCGATTGGGACAAGGGAGCATACGGAGCGACCAAAGTCATATAGCTGGTCGGCCAGCGTAGAGTCGTACGAAAGGGTGTAGTATGCCCACAAGCCCTCACCCTGTGCCCAGATGTGAAAACTGAGTTCCTAGCTCCAGGACTGCTCACCGGCTTGAAGCAGTGGGGGCGGGGTCTAAAAGTCCTTTGGCCTGCGGCCAGCACCCAGAGTGGAGCCAGGGACTTAAGTCAGTATCTACCACTAGCGCTAAGTCTCCTGCTACGCGAAGTAATGCGTGGCAGTAGAAAGATCAGGACTGGTGTACTCAAGGGGAAGGAAAGGCGGTAGGATACTGGTGTGAGTCTGTGATGCCAACGGCTGGAGTGATGCAAGTTGCTACCTCAATGCGGCAGGCTATTGCTGAATGTTGGCCAGGGGGTCTGAGGTGCCAGGGACGAAGCCTGTAGACTATTGTTACTACTACTGATGCTACTATTACTGCTGCTACTCCTACTATTATTGCTAAAGCTACTGTGGTTGTTCGTGTAGTAGTGGTTGCTACTGCTACGGGTACTGCTACTGTGGCTATAGCGACTGCTGTTGTTACTACGGCTGCTGCTGCAGTAGCAGCTGCTATTCCTGTTGCTGCTGCTAGGCTGCTGCGTGTTGCTGCAGCTATTGTGGCTGCTACAGCAGCAATGGCAGTGGCTGCAGCCGTTGCACAACCGCTGGTGGGATGAGGATTCCTTTTTCCTTTTTGTTGGTCATAGCGAGCTCGTTGCTTGCTGTGAGCAGTGAGCTGCGAGCAGCAAGCTTGCCGCTTACTGTTTGTAGTTCGTTGCTTGCTGCGAGCAATGAGCTTACTAATTATAGCTTGTTGGTCATGGTGAGAAAAGGGCTACGAGCAGCAGTAGCTGCTATTGTAGCGGCTGCTACTGGCTACTATTGCTGCTGGCTGCTACTCGCTGCTGCTGGCTGCTACTTGCTGTTGCTACTGCTACAGCCAGCAACTGCTGCTGCTTACAGCTGTTGCAACTGCAGCCTGCTGCTACTATTGCTGGATGTTGCGGCTGCTACTCGTTGCCGCTGCTACTGTTGTTCAGAGCTGCTGCTGCTCAGAGTTGTTGTTGCTGGCTGCTGTTGCTACGGGCTATTGCTTATGAGCTGCTGCGAGCTATTGCGAGTTGCTGCGAGCTGCTGCTGCTGCCAGCTGTTACTGCTGTTGGCTGCTACTTTTGTGCACAGCTACTACTGGCCACTGTTGCCACTACTCGCTACTGTTGGAAGCTGTTGCTGTTGTCAGTCACTTCATCGGGGTGACGTTGTCGCATGCGTTGGTGTCGCGATGCATGACATTGTTGGCCGCTTACCTCCTTGCATCACACATGGGGGTTGTTACTGCCGGAAAAAACCAGAAAGAATTTCTCCTTGCCTAGTGGCCATGGGAAAAAAATCTGATGCCGCCACCAGGCAGTTCAATGCTGCAAAAAAATGCAGAAGCATTTCCCCTGCATTGGCGTCTATGGGGGTCCACCGGCGTTGTCTGGCACCCGTACGCCACTGTTCTGCTGCTGCTGCTACGCTTTGGCTCTGATGCCAAGCTTGAAATGCTAGCCAACAGGCTGGGGCAGCAGCGTTGTTGATGTAGTGTGCGGGCTTTCACGCTTGTTGCTTACTCTACGGTCCCCTCAGTCTGCCGCTCTAGAGTCAAAGTCCGGATGCTCTGGGTTTGTTACTCAGAAACGCGCGGCAGCATTAGCGCCACAAAGCAGCTGAAGATTGAAAGTGACTGATTAGGAAGGAAGATTAAACAACAATGGGAGACACCTCCAAGTTCTAGATCCCTCCCAACTCGGTAGAGCTTGTTACTCAGCTAACCAGCCAATCAGAAAACAGACCTAGACCTATTTTCTAGCAGGCAGGGTTTTCTTAGTGAGCCCTGCCAGACGGCCGACAGCACAAAACACGGGCGTCGTCCGTTATGCCTGAGAACTGGGCCATATCATAACAATAACGCTGCAAACGCAGTCATGAGGTCAAGAACAGCTAGAAAAATAGCAGCAAAGAGTTATGGCTACCCGAACCCAGGCAGTGCCTACAATGGTGCATGATGCCAAACAGTGCCATGCAACATGAGACATGGACCCTAGACAGAGCATGACGCTGAAGACGCAATAGTACAGTCAGATCCAGTGCAGGACGCATGCAGACAGCATCTGTGGTGGCTGTAACCGCCGGTGGCCTGACCGACGAGGACGCCTGTCGATGGAGCCGAGCGCGTTGCCGCAGGGAGGAGGCTTGAGCAAGCTGCGTGTAGGCTTGAGCATGCGTTGGCTCCACCGGACGACACTCCAGCAGCGTCAAGCCTCACCGTCAGTCATCTGGACGGTAATGTACACAAGCCGAGAGGAATCAACTGAGCACAATGAGAGGTGCAAAAAAAACAAGAGTTTTGACATGTCTACGCTTAGTACCGAAAAAGTGGTTTTGGGCCGGTTTTATGATAGACCTTTTTCTGCTGCGTGCGACACCTGTCGTGCGCCGTAGCAGGTTCTTATGCCATGGACCTGTCATTTGTCATCTCTCTGCAAACGCTATTGAAGCATTTTGACACTTTGCCTTGTGTCTTGTAGCCAGACCCTTGCCGTTGTATGTACGACTTGTGACTGTTGTCACCGTCTGACAAGACACTGATGCCTAGTCAGTGAGTGTGTCGCTGAGAAGCTTCCACGCATCTTCTCACGGTATGAGAGTGGTAAGACAGCTCTTGCCGAGCTGCGTAGCAGAGACACACTAGAGAAGTAGCAGTAAGATTCATCGTTCCAGCCGATCTACAGGAACCTGTCGACGTCACCGGACTGCCGGCGACGTCACCCACATTCAGCACGTGAGAGTGCATCACCAACTGTTGCTAGTAGTAGTAGGCAACAGCTACAACAGGCAGAAGCAGCTAGCAGCTACTCACTATGGCGCTGGCAGCGGTAGCAACAGGTTACAGCCGTAGTAGGCGGTGGCAGGCAGCAGCAGCAGCTGCGCGCAATAGCAGTAACGCGCAGGAGCCGTAGTGCGCAATAGGAGCAGCATGCATCACTGTTGCGCATCGGCAGTAAGTAGCAGATGTAGCAGGCAGCGGCGGGCAGCAGCAGCAGCAACACTCTGCAGCAGTAACATTGAGTACTCGCATCAGCTAGCAACAGCAACAGCAACACAGCAGCTTCAACGCATAGCAATAGCAGCGTGCATCTAGAGCAGCGCGCAACAGCGTCGTTGTGCAGTAGCCTTGCATAGCTGCACAAGAAATTGCGCGGATGCTTCTACGAGTGCAGGAGCAACAATGGCAGCAACCGAGCGGAAGCTGCTGCAGAGCTTGCGCGTAACTTCCACACCACTGCCGTGAAGCAACCGTCCAACAAGCACAAGGGTTGTTAAAAACTTTGCTGACGTTACCATTTTCCTTCAGTTGCACACGTGCGGCGGGCCGTGTCAAGCAACACACCCTCCAGTCGCGCGGGGACCACGACTGCAGCCGTTCCCGCTTTCTCATCGGCGAGCAGTGGCGACCTGGACCCACGTGACCGCACCATCGCCGAGCTCTGCCATCTCCTGGCACTTTGATTTCAGGGAGGTGTGAGTGTGTTTTCACAACCGGGTGGTTCACACCCGGCTCTGACACTCGTCTATTCTCGTCACTTATGATGACTCGTGTGGGGGGGGCACAGATGGCATGTGATGACGATGGGCCTGGAAGATTTGATTGGATTCATGAGTCGCACCTTTGTGCCCTTTATCGTTCCTCCTCACCTGTTTCTCAGCGCCTGTCTGAGGCCGAGTGCTCCATTACCTGTTGTATAGTGACGTCCTTCGGTCATGATACCGGTGGCACTTGGATCATCGATTCTGGTGCCACTCATCACATGACCTGGGGTTGTAGTGACTTCGTTGTTCTCGGTCTTGTTGCGCCTGTTTTCTCTGTTTTCACAAGCTCTAGTCAGTCCTTTCCAGTCCAGGGTGTTAGGGTGGTGTGCTTTGATGGTCCATCTAGCCCCCTGTATCTTTCCGAGGCACTTTTTGTGCCTGACCTTGAGCTCAACTTGCTTTCTTTGTGTACCTGCACACTGATGGGACTCTCTGTGGAGTACACTACAGACTCCGCAACTGAGAGATTTATTGATACTTGTACCGTTGTTCTTTGTGCCTTTGTTGTGGATGATCTGTATCGTGTCTCTTGGATTTCTCCTCCTCCTAGCTCCTCCTCCCTTCCTGCTCGAGTCTTTGTTACTGGCGTTCTATCTGCTCAGCACCAGTAACTGCTGCATTGTCGCTTGTGTCATGTGGGCTCCGACACTATGTCGAAGCTCATTCGGACACAGCCCGCACTCGGTCTCGACGTGGTTTCTTTTTAGAAGCCACCCAAGACCGATTCTCTGTTCTAGCACAGGGTAAGATGCATCGTTATACCTTTCTCGACTCTCGTTCTCGCGCACTTCGCCCTCTCGAGTTGGTCCATTTGCACCTTCTCGGATTTCTTCCTGTTGAATCTCTGTCTGATCAGGGAAGATATGTCCTGACCCTGACGGATGACTTCACCCGGATGCGGTGGGTCTACAGCTTGCGCCAGAAGAGTGACACCGCTCTCGCGGTTCACCTCTGGCTACTGATGGTTGAGCGTCAGTCTCGCCACACGCTACATACCTTCCGTTTGGATCGCGACGGCAAATTTCTTGGTGAGATTGACAGTTTCTTCGCCGAGCATGGTGTTTTTCACCAAGTCTCCACTCTTGCTACTCCTCAACTTGGTTTTTCACCAAGTCTCCACTCTTGCTACTCCTCCAAAACAAGCGCCTCCATCGCACTGCAGTCGCAGGGTTGGCCGCCGTCTCCACTGCCACATCCTCTTCTTTCCCCGCTGCTGCATCGGCCTCGTCTCAATCCTCTTCTTGTTCCTCTTCTACCTCTACGGCCACGGCTCTTGCCTCCCAGGGCCGTGGGTGTGGACGCGGTCGTGGGCAAGGCAAGGGGAAAATCAAACCTGCTACGTCGCCTTGTGTTCCTGGTGAGGTGGTGTGCTAATCCTGTGGCTTCTCTGGGAATTCTGCCCGCAAGTGCCCTACACCCCCTGACGGCGTCTGCCTCGCATGCGCCATGCGTGCTCATTGGGTGCATACCAGCGGGTCCTCCTCTTCTTCTTCCACTGTCAGCTCCAGCTCCAGCTCTACTTCATCTGCCAGTTCCTCCCCAGATCAGGCCTACTCCACCATCGGTGGCGCCGGCATCCATCCGCCTGCCCTCTATCCTAGGGACTGGCCGCCGTCCTACGGAGCGCCCGCCATCGCGAGCCCACCTTCCTTGGCCTAAGTCCCTCCTTCGTGGTTTTCTCCTCCCTCGAGCGCGCCTGCTCCGTCGTCTGTAGCCTCCATTGACGGCGAGCGCCAGCTGGAGTAGTCTCTCCTCCAGTGTCTCCACCTTCGCGATCAGGGAGGTGAGAGTGTGTCTTCGTTGGCCAGAGGTCTTGCCTGTCAGACTGACGCCGTCCTCCGTGGGGACCCCCCCCGTCACGTCCTTGGGTTGCCATCCGTGTCTGTTCCGTGGGTCGAGCACGGGCAGTCTGTCATTATCCCTCGTTTTCTTGCTGCCTGTGCCTCATCCCCGCACACAGGTGGCGACATTGTCGCCACCTGTGGCATCCTTCCCAATGTCCGTGTCTCTGGTGGCTTCTGGGTCCTCGACTCCGGAGCCACCCATCACATGACCTCTGTTCGGTCCGCCTTTGTCTCCTTGGGTCCTGTCGGCTCTGTTTGCTTTGTGGGCACTGGCTCCGGCAAGTTCCTTCACGTCGAGGGCGTTGGTGTTGTCCGTTTTGTCGGTCCCAGTGGCGTGCTGTTTTTGCCTGACGTTCTGTTCGTGCCTTCTTTGGAACTCATCCTGTTGTCGGTGTCGTCCCTCGACGATTAGGGCAAGGATTTCTCCGCTAGTCAGGGCGTGGGCACTGTCTTTCTTCGCTCTTCTGGTCGCGTCATCTTGCAGGGGGCTAAGTGTGACAAGTTGTATTGTGTCCCCCTTCATGCCCCCTCTGCATCCGTTGTTGGCTTGTCTCTTGCTCACGTCATGCCTTCCCTTTCCCCCACTGATATCCAGCTCTTTCATCGACGTCTTGGCCATGTGCACACTGATGTTATCACTAGCATGCCCCGCCTTCAGCCCGCTGTTGGCTTGACCCCGTCAACCTTTCCTGCGCTATGTCCCTCTCACTGCCTAGACTGTGCCCAAGGAAAAATGCATCGTTCTCCCTTTGCTTCTTCTGACTCCCAGTCCGCTCATCCTCTTGATCTTGTTCATGCCGATGTCATGGGGCCTCTTCCCCATTACTTTCTTGGGGGGTCGGGCGTTACGTTTTGTGCCTTGCTGACGATTTTTCCCGTTTTTGCTGGATCTTCGCTCTTTGTCAGAAGAGTGATGTTGCTTCGGTCATCGCGTCATGGCTCGTGTTAACGTTCACTGTGTGTCTTTCGCAGTGATCGGGGCGGTGAGTTCCTTGGACCCACCGCCCGGTTCCTTGAGTCCCAGGGGGTGTGTCTGGAGATCTCGCCTCCTACACACCTCAGCAAAACAATGTTTCTAAGCGCTGGAATCGGACCCTGGCCGACGGCGTCCGCACCCTTCTGTCTAAGTCTGCGCTCTTCCCTCTCTTTGCCTTTGAGGCCATGAGCTATATGACCTGGGTGTGGAATCGCGTCCCTTAAGGTCCTCTTCCTCGTACCGTTACCCCCTTTGAGCGCTGGTACGGCTCTCGTGCTGACCTCTGTCTGGCTCGCGTTTGGGATAGCATCGCGTCTGTCTTGCTCCTCGAGGACCTCCGCGACGGGAAACTCTCCCCGTGTGGACGTCTCTATCCCTATTTGGGCGTCTCCTCCCAGTCGAAAGCCTGGTGCTTCTGGGACTCAGAGCGTCAACGCGTCATTGAGTCCGGGGATGCCTTGTTCTTCGAGTCCGTGTTTCTCCGTAACCTCGATCGTCACTCGTCCGCTACCTCCCTGCTCCCGCTCTCTCGGTTGCGGGGGGAGGTCAGCCCTGTAGTCCCATCTGCCCCTGCCGTCCTTGCTGCTGTCCTGTCTTAGCAGCTTTCACCCTCGGAGCGTTCTCCAGCGGTCGGCACTGCGACTCCACCGTCCTCTGACACCCCCCCGTCGGTGTCGTCTAGCTCGCTTGGAGCTCCGTCATCCCCTCTGGTGTCCGCATCTGTCCCATCTGAGTTCGTCTCTCGCGCACATTCCGCTGCATCCCCATCGAGTCCACTCACTCCCGTCGTGCCCAGTCCACCTCGTCTCGTGTTCCCGGCACAGTCGTGTGCTGGAACTGTGGATCCGCGGAGCACTCTGCTCGCACGTGCCCGGCGCCC
>SZWC01002515.1:182561-193724 GCA_023375785.1 Penium margaritaceum | reverse complement strand
TTGTGGTCATGGTCAGTGGCACATGCCAACTTTGTCAAGGCATTGCGCACAATAGCCACACCAAGCCACAGGTGTGTTGCCTTGTTTGCATCTGCAAGATCATGCCTAGTACATCTGCACTGTGATTGGACACTCTGACCGTGGCTGACTCGTGTTATGATCAATAGACGTAAACGTCACTTGGATACAGATGTGGTCATGGTCAGTGGCACATGCCAACTTTGTCCAGGCATTGCCCACAATAGCCACACCGAGCCACCAGTATTCTTCCTTGTTTATACTTGTAAGGTCATGTCCAGTATGTCTGCACTGTGATTGGACACCCTGACCGTGGCTGACTCGTGTTATAGTTTGTAGCTGTTTAATGTACTTGGTAAACTTTGTTGTCATGGTCAGTGCACATGCCAACTTTGTCAAGGCATTGCGCCCAATAGCCGTGTCAAGCCACCGGTTTTTTTCCTTCTTTACACGTGGAAGGTCATGCATATTACATGTGCCTTGTGATTGGGCACTCCGAAAGCTGACTCGTGTTACAATTCGTAGAAGTTGAAGTCACTTGGTAAACTTTGTGGTCATGGTCAGTGGCACATGCCAACTTTGTCAAGGCATTGCGCACAATAGCCGTGCCAAGCCACCCGTTTTTTACCTTGTGTATGCCTGCAAGGTCATGCATATTAGATGTCCACTGTGTTTGGGCACTCTGACCGTGGCTGACTCGTCTTACCACTCGTAGAAGTTAAAGTCACTTGGTAAACTTTGGGATCATGGTCAGTGGCACATGCCAACATAGTCAAGGCATTGCGCACAGTAGCCATTCCGAGCCACCAGTATTCTACATTGTTTGAACCTTCAAGATCATGTATAGTACATCTGCAGTGCGATTGGACACTCTGACCGTGGCTGACTTGTGTTATGATCAATAGATGTAAAAGCCACTTGGATACATTTATGGTCATGGTCAGTGGCACATGCCAACTTTGTCAAGGCATTGCACACAATAGCCACACCGAGCCACCAGTATTATACCTTGTTCATACCTGCAATGTCATGCCCATTGTATCTTCACTGTGATTGGACAATCTGCCCGTGGCTAACTCGTGTTATGATTCATAGCCGTTTAAGGTACTTGGTAAACTTTATGGTCATGGTAAGTGGCACATGCAAACTTGGTCAAGGCATTGCGCACAATAGCCATGTCAAGCCACCGGATTATCACCTTGTTTATACCTGCAAGGTCATGCCTAGTACATCTGAACTGTGATTGGGCCCTCTGACTGTGGCTGACTCGTGTTATGATCAGTAGAGGTAAACGTCACTTGGTAAACTTTGTGGTCATGGTCGGTGGCACATGCCAATTTATCAAGGCATTGCGCACAATAGCCACACCGNTGCCAAGCCAATGGTTTTTTACCTTCTTTATACCTGCAAGGTCATGCATATTATATGTGCCTGTGATTGGGCACTCTGAATGTGGCTGACTCGTGTTACGATTCGTAGAAGTTAAAGTCACTTGGTAAACTTTGTGGTCATGGTCAGTGGCACATGCCAACTTTTTCAATGCATTGCGCACAATAGCCGTGCCAAGCCACCGGTTTTTACCTTGGGTATACCTGTAAGGTCATGCATATTAGATGTGCACTGTGATTGGGCACTCTGACCGTGGCTGACTTGTGTTACGATTTGTATATGTTAAAGTCACATGGTAAACTTTGTGGTCATGGTCAGTGGCACATGCCAATTTGTCAAGGCATTGCCCAAATTAGCCACACCGAACCACCAGTATTCTACCTTGTTTATACCTGTAAGGTCCTGCCCAGTATATCTACACTGTGATTGGACACTCTGACCGTGGCTGACTCGTGTTGTAATCCATAGCCGTTTAATGTACTCGGTAAACTTTGTGGTCATGGTCAGTGGCACATGCCAACTTTGTCAAGGCATTGCGCACAATAGTCATGCCAAGCCACCGGTTATTCACCTTGTTTATACCAGCAATGTCAGGCATATTACATGTGTACTATGATTGGGCAATCTGACCGTGGCTGACTCGTGTTACGATTCGTAGAAGTTAAAGTCACTTGGTAAACTCTGTGGTCATTGTCAGTGGCACATGCCAACTTTGTCAAGTCATTGCGCACAATAGCCAAACCGAGACACCAGTATTCTACCTTGTTTGTCCCTGAAACATCATGCCTAGTACATCTGCACTGTGATTGGCGCTCTGACTGTGGCTGACTCGTGTTATGCTCAATAGAAGTAAAAGTCACTTGGATACATTTGTCGTCATGGTCAGTGGCACATGCCAACTTTGTCATGGCATTGCGCACAATAGCCACACCGAGCCACCGGTATTCTACCTTGTTTGCACCTTCAAGATCATGCCTAGTACATCTGCACTGTGATTGGACACTCTGACCATGGGTGACGCGTGTTATGATTCATAGCCGTTTAAGGTACTTGGTAAACAGTGTGGTAATGGTCAGTGGCACATGCCAACTTCGCCAAGGCATTGCGCACAATAGCCGTGCCAAGCCACCGGTTTTTTACCTTTTTTATACCTGCAAGGTCATGCATATTACATATTACATGTGCACTGTGATTAGGCACTCTGAATGTGGCTGACTCGTGTTACGATTCGTAGAAGTTAAAGTCACTTGGTAATCTTTGTGGTCATGGTCAGTGGCACATGCCAACTTTGTCAAGGCATTGCGCACAAAAGCCGTGCCAAGCCACTGGTTTTTTACTTTGATTATACCAGCAAGGTCATGTATATTACATGTGCACTGTGATTGGGCACTCTGACTGTAGCTGACACCTGTTACGATTTGTAGAAAATAAAGTCACTTGGTATTCTTTGTGGTCATGGTCAGTGGCACATGCCAACTTTGTCAAGGCATTCCGCATAATAGCTACACCGAGCCACCAGTGTTCTACCTTGTTTGCACCTTCAAGATCATGCCTAGTACATCTGCACAGTGATTGGACACTCTGACCGTGGGTGACGCGTGTTATGATTCGTAGCCGTTTAAGGTACTTGATAAACTTCGTGGTCATGGTCAGTGGCGCATGCCAACTTTGTCAAGGGATTGCGCACAATAGCCGTGCCAAGGCACCGGCTTTTTACCTTGTTTATACCGGCAAGGTCATGCATATTAGATGTGCACTGTGACTGGGCACTTTGACCATGGTTGACTTGTGTTACGAGTCGTAGAAGTTAAAGTCACTTGGTAATCATTGTGGTCATGGTCTGTGGCACATGCCATCTTTGTCAAGGCATTGCGCACACTAGCCACACCAAGGCACAGGTGTTTTACCTTGTTTGCACCTGCAAGATCCTGCCTAGTACATCTGCACTGTCATTGGACACTCCGACCGTGGCTGACTCGTGTTACGATTTGTAGAAAATAAAGTCACTTGGTATTCTTTGTGGTCATGGTCACTGGCACATGCCAACTTTGTCATGGTATTGCGCACATTAGCCACACCGAGGCACCAGTATTCCACCTTGTTTGTACCTGTAACATCATGCCTAGGACATCTGCACTGTGATTCGGCACTCTGACCATGGCTGACTCGTGTTATGAGTCATAGCCGTTTAAGGTACTTGATAAACTTCGTGGTCATGGTCAGTGGCGCATGCCAACTTTGTCAAGGGATTGCGCACAATAGCCGTGCCAAGGCACCGGCTTTTTACCTTGTTTATACCGGCAAGGTCATGCATATTAGATGTGCACTGTGACTGGGCACTTTGACCATGGTTGACTTGTGTTACGAGTCGTAGAAGTTAAAGTCACTTGGTAATCATTGTGGTCATGGTCTGTGGCACATGCCATCTTTGTCAAGGCATTGCGCACACTAGCCACACCAAGGCACAGGTGTTTTACCTTGTTTGCACCTGCAAGATCCTGCCTAGTACATCTGCACTGTCATTGGACACTCCGACCGTGGCTGACTCGTGTTACGATTTGTAGAAAATAAAGTCACTTGGTATTCTTTGTGGTCATGGTCACTGGCACATGCCAACTTTGTCATGGTATTGCGCACATTAGCCACACCGAGGCACCAGTATTCCACCTTGTTTGTACCTGTAACATCATGCCTAGGACATCTGCACTGTGATTCGGCACTCTGACCATGGCTGACTCGTGTTATGAGTCATAGCCGTTTAAGGTACTTGATAAACTTCGTGGTCATGGTCAGTGGCGCATGCCAACTTTGTCAAGGGATTGCGCACAATAGCCGTGCCAAGGCACCGGCTTTTTACCTTGTTTATACCGGCAAGGTCATGCATATTAGATGTGCACTGTGACTGGGCACTTTGACCATGGTTGACTTGTGTTACGAGTCGTAGAAGTTAAAGTCACTTGGTAATCATTGTGGTCATGGTCTGTGGCACATGCCATCTTTGTCAAGGCATTGCGCACACTAGCCACACCAAGGCACAGGTGTTTTACCTTGTTTGCACCTGCAAGATCCTGCCTAGTACATCTGCACTGTCATTGGACACTCCGACCGTGGCTGACTCGTGTTACGATTTGTAGAAAATAAAGTCACTTGGTATTCTTTGTGGTCATGGTCACTGGCACATGCCAACTTTGTCATGGTATTGCGCACATTAGCCACACCGAGGCACCAGTATTCCACCTTGTTTGTACCTGTAACATCATGCCTAGGACATCTGCACTGTGATTCGGCACTCTGACCATGGCTGACTCGTGTTATGAGTCATAGCCGTTTAAGGTACTTGATAAACTTCGTGGTCATGGTCAGTGGCGCATGCCAACTTTGTCAAGGGATTGCGCACAATAGCCGTGCCAAGGCACCGGCTTTTTACCTTGTTTATACCGGCAAGGTCATGCATATTAGATGTGCACTGTGACTGGGCACTTTGACCATGGTTGACTTGTGTTACGAGTCGTAGAAGTTAAAGTCACTTGGTAATCATTGTGGTCATGGTCTGTGGCACATGCCATCTTTGTCAAGGCATTGCGCACACTAGCCACACCAAGGCACAGGTGTTTTACCTTGTTTGCACCTGCAAGATCCTGCCTAGTACATCTGCACTGTCATTGGACACTCCGACCGTGGCTGACTCGTGTTACGATTTGTAGAAAATAAAGTCACTTGGTATTCTTTGTGGTCATGGTCACTGGCACATGCCAACTTTGTCATGGTATTGCGCACATTAGCCACACCGAGGCACCAGTATTCCACCTTGTTTGTACCTGTAACATCATGCCTAGGACATCTGCACTGTGATTCGGCACTCTGACCATGGCTGACTCGTGTTATGAGTCATAGCCGTTTAAGGTACTTGATAAACTTCGTGGTCATGGTCAGTGGCGCATGCCAACTTTGTCAAGGGATTGCGCACAATAGCCGTGCCAAGGCACCGGCTTTTTACCTTGTTTATACCGGCAAGGTCATGCATATTAGATGTGCACTGTGACTGGGCACTTTGACCATGGTTGACTTGTGTTACGAGTCGTAGAAGTTAAAGTCACTTGGTAATCATTGTGGTCATGGTCTGTGGCACATGCCATCTTTGTCAAGGCATTGCGCACACTAGCCACACCAAGGCACAGGTGTTTTACCTTGTTTGCACCTGCAAGATCCTGCCTAGTACATCTGCACTGTCATTGGACACTCCGACCGTGGCTGACTCGTGTTACGATTTGTAGAAAATAAAGTCACTTGGTATTCTTTGTGGTCATGGTCACTGGCACATGCCAACTTTGTCATGGTATTGCGCACATTAGCCACACCGAGGCACCAGTATTCCACCTTGTTTGTACCTGTAACATCATGCCTAGGACATCTGCACTGTGATTCGGCACTCTGACCATGGCTGACTCGTGTTATGAGTCATAGCCGTTTAAGGTACTTGATAAACTTCGTGGTCATGGTCAGTGGCGCATGCCAACTTTGTCAAGGGATTGCGCACAATAGCCGTGCCAAGGCACCGGCTTTTTACCTTGTTTATACCGGCAAGGTCATGCATATTAGATGTGCACTGTGACTGGGCACTTTGACCATGGTTGACTTGTGTTACGAGTCGTAGAAGTTAAAGTCACTTGGTAATCATTGTGGTCATGGTCTGTGGCACATGCCATCTTTGTCAAGGCATTGCGCACACTAGCCACACCAAGGCACAGGTGTTTTACCTTGTTTGCACCTGCAAGATCCTGCCTAGTACATCTGCACTGTCATTGGACACTCCGACCGTGGCTGACTCGTGTTACGATTTGTAGAAAATAAAGTCACTTGGTATTCTTTGTGGTCATGGTCACTGGCACATGCCAACTTTGTCATGGTATTGCGCACATTAGCCACACCGAGGCACCAGTATTCCACCTTGTTTGTACCTGTAACATCATGCCTAGGACATCTGCACTGTGATTCGGCACTCTGACCATGGCTGACTCGTGTTATGAGTCATAGCCGTTTAAGGTACTTGATAAACTTCGTGGTCATGGTCAGTGGCGCATGCCAACTTTGTCAAGGGATTGCGCACAATAGCCGTGCCAAGGCACCGGCTTTTTACCTTGTTTATACCGGCAAGGTCATGCATATTAGATGTGCACTGTGACTGGGCACTTTGACCATGGTTGACTTGTGTTACGAGTCGTAGAAGTTAAAGTCACTTGGTAATCATTGTGGTCATGGTCTGTGGCACATGCCATCTTTGTCAAGGCATTGCGCACACTAGCCACACCAAGGCACAGGTGTTTTACCTTGTTTGCACCTGCAAGATCCTGCCTAGTACATCTGCACTGTCATTGGACACTCCGACCGTGGCTGACTCGTGTTACGATTTGTAGAAAATAAAGTCACTTGGTATTCTTTGTGGTCATGGTCACTGGCACATGCCAACTTTGTCATGGTATTGCGCACATTAGCCACACCGAGGCACCAGTATTCCACCTTGTTTGTACCTGTAACATCATGCCTAGGACATCTGCACTGTGATTCGGCACTCTGACCATGGCTGACTCGTGTTATGAGTCATAGCCGTTTAAGGTACTTGATAAACTTCGTGGTCATGGTCAGTGGCGCATGCCAACTTTGTCAAGGGATTGCGCACAATAGCCGTGCCAAGGCACCGGCTTTTTACCTTGTTTATACCGGCAAGGTCATGCATATTAGATGTGCACTGTGACTGGGCACTTTGACCATGGTTGACTTGTGTTACGAGTCGTAGAAGTTAAAGTCACTTGGTAATCATTGTGGTCATGGTCTGTGGCACATGCCATCTTTGTCAAGGCATTGCGCACACTAGCCACACCAAGGCACAGGTGTTTTACCTTGTTTGCACCTGCAAGATCCTGCCTAGTACATCTGCACTGTCATTGGACACTCCGACCGTGGCTGACTCGTGTTATGATCAGTAGAGGTAAACGTCACTTGGTAAACTTTGTGGTCATGGTCGGTGGCACATGCCAATTTATCAAGGCATTGCGCACAATAGCCACACCAATCCACCAGCATTCTACCTGGTTTATACCTGTGAGGTCATGCCCAGTATATCTGCACTGTGATTGGACACTCTGACCGTGGCTGACTCGTTTTATAATGCAAAGCCGTTTAATCTACTTGGTAAACTTTGTGGTAATGGTCAGTGGCACATGCCAACTTTGTCAAGGCATTGCGCACAATAGCTGTGCCAAGCCACCAGTTTTTTACCTTGTTTGTATCAGCAAGGTCATGCATATTAGACGTGTACTATGATTGGGCACTCTGACCATGGCTGACTCGTGTTACGATTCGTATAAGTTGAAGTCACTTGGTAAACTTTGTGATTATGGTCAGTGGCACATGCCAACTTTGTCTGGGCATTGCGCACAATAGCCACACCGAGCCACCAGTATTCTACCTTCTTTGCACCTTCAAGATCATGCCTAGTACATCTGCACTGTGATTTGACACTCTGACCGTGGGTGACGCGTGTTATGATTCATAGCCGTTTAAGGTACTTGGTAAACAGTGTGGTCATGGTCAGTGGTACATGCCAACTTTGTCAAGGTATTGCGCACAATAGCCGTGCCAAGCCACCGGTTTTATACCTTTTTAATACCTGCAAGGTCATGCATATTAGATATGCACTGTGATTGGGCACTCTGAATGTGGCTGGCTCGTGTTACGATTCGTAGAAGTTAATGTCACTTGGTAAACTTTGTGGTCATGGTCAGTGGCACATGCCAACTTTGTCAAGGCATTGCGCACAATAGCCATGCCAAGCCACCGGTTTTTTACCTTGTGTATACCTGTAAGGTCATGCACATTAGATGTGAACTGTGATTGGGCACTCTGAAAGTGGCTGACGTGTGTTACGATTCGTAGAAGTTAAAGTCACATGGTAAACTTTGTGGTCATTGTCAGTGGCACATGCCAGTTTGTCAAGGCATTGCGCACAATAGCCACACCGAACCACCAGTATTCTACCTTGCTTATACCTGTTAGGTCATGCCCAGTATATGTGCACTGTGATTGGACAATCTGACCGTGGCTGACTCGTGTTATAATTCATAGCCGTTTAACGTACTTGGTAAACTTTGTGGTCATGGTCAGTGGCACATGCCAACTTTGTCAAGGCATTGCGCACAATAGCCATGCCAAGCCACCGGTTTTTTACCTTGTTTATTCCAGCAAGGTCATGCATATTACATGTGTACTATGATTGGGCACTCTGACCGTGGCTGACTTGTGTTACAATTCGTAGGGGTTAAAGTCACTTGGTAAACTTTGTGATCATGTTCAGTGGCACATGCCAACTTTGTCAAGGCATTGCGCACAGAAGCCACACCGAGCCACCTGTATTCTACCTTTTTTGCACCTTCAAGATCATTCCTAGTACATCTGCACTGTGATTGGACACTCTGACCGTGGGTGACGCGTGTTGTGATTCATAGCCGTTTAAGGTACTTGGTAAGCAATGTGGTCATGGTCAGTCGCACATGCCAACTTTGTCAAGGCACTGCGCACAATAGCCGTGCCAAGCCAACGGTTTTCTACCTTCTATATACATGCAAGGTCATGCATATTAGATGTGCACTGTGATTGGGCACTCTGAATGTGGCTGACTCGTGTTACAATTCGTAGAAGTTAAAGTCACTTGGTAAACTTTGTGGTCATTGTCAGTGGCACATGCCAACTTTGTCAAGGCATTTCCCACAATAGCCGTGCCAAGCCACCGGTTTTGTACCTTGTGTATACCTGTAAGGTCATGCACATTAGATGTGCACTGTGATTGGGCACTCTGACCGTGGCTGTCTTGTNATTCGTAGAAGTTAAAGTCACTTGGTAAACTTTGTGGTCATGGTCAGTGGCACATGCCAACTTTGTCAAGGCATTCCGCATAATAGCTACACCGAGCCACCAGTGTTCTACCTTGTTTGCACCTTCAAGATCATGCCTAGTACATCTGCACAGTGATTGGACACTCTGACCGTGGGTGACGCGTGTTATGATTCGTAGCCGTTTAAGGTACTTGGTAAACTGTGTGGTCATGGTCAGTGGCACATGCCAACTTTGTCAAGGCATTGCGCACAATAGCCGTGCCAAGCCACCGGTTTTTTGCATTGTGTATACCTGTAAGGTCATGCAAATTAGATGTGCACTGTGACTGGGCACTTTGACCATGGTTGACTTGTGTTACGATTCGTAGAAGTTAAGGTCACTTGGTAAACTATGTGGTCATGGTCAGTGGCACATTCCAACTTTGTCAAGTAATTGCACAAAATAGCCACACCAAGCCACCAGTATTCTACCTTTTTTGTACCTGTAACATCATGCCTAGGACATCTGCACTGTGATTGGACACTCTGACCGTGGATGACTCGTGTTATGAGTCATAGCCGTTTAAGGTACTTAGAAGACTTTGTGGTCATGGTCAGTGGCACGTGCCAACTTTGTCAAGGCATTGCGCACAATAGTCGTGCCAAGCCACCGGTTTTTTATCTTGTTTATTCCTGTAAGGTCATGCCTAGTACATGTGAACTGTGATTGGGCACTCTGACCCTAGCTGACACGTGTTACGATTTGTAGAAAATAAAGTCACTTGGTATACTTTGTGGTCATGGTCAGTGGCACATGCCAACCTGGTCAAGGCATTGCGCACAATAGGCGTGCCAAGACACCACTTTTTTACCTTGTTTATACCTGCAAAGTCATGCATATTAGACGTGCACTGTGATTGGGCACTCTGACTGTGGTTGACTCGTGTTACGATTCGTATAAGTTAATGTCACTTGGTAAGCTTTCTGGTCTTGGTCGATGGCACATGCCAACAGTGTCAAGGCATTGCGCACAAAAGCCATTCCGAGCCACCAGTATTCTACCTTGTTTGAACCTGCAAGATCATACCTGGTACATCTGCACTGTGATTGGACACTTTGACCGTGGGTGACGCGTGTTATGATTCATAGCCGTTTAAGGCACTTGGTAAACGTTGTGGTCATGGTCAGTGGCACATGCAAACTTTGTGAAGGCATTGCGCACAATAGCCGGGCCAAGCCACCGTTATGTTACCTTGTTTATACCTGCAAGGTCATGCTTATTAGATGTGCACTGTGATTGGGCACTCTGAATGTGGCTGACTCGTGTTACGATTTGTAGAAGCTAAAGCCACTTGGTAAACATTGTGGTCATGGTCAGTGGCACATGCCAACTTTGTCAAGGCATTGCCCATAACAGCCGTGCCAAGCTACCGGGTTCTACCCTGTGTATACCTGTAAGGTCATGCATATTAGATGTGCATTGTGATTGGGCACTCTGACCGTGGCTGACTTGTGTTAGGATTCCTAGAAGTTAACGTCATTTGATAAACTGTGTGGTCATGGCAGAGGCACATGCCAACTTTGTCAAGTCATTGCGCACAATAGCCAAACCGAGACACCAGTATTATACCTTGTTTGTACATGCAAGATCATGCCTAGTACATCTGCACTTTGATTGGACACTCTGACCGTGGCTGGCTCGTGTTATGATCAATTGAAGTAAAAGTCACTTCGATACATCTGTCGTCATGGTCACTGGCACATGCCAACTTTGTCATGGTATTGCGCACATTAGCCACACCGAGGCACCAGTATTCCACCTTGTTTGTACCTGTAAGAGCATGCCTAGTACATCTGCACTGTCATTGGACACTCCGACCGTGGCTGA
>SZWC01002515.1:159292-169933 GCA_023375785.1 Penium margaritaceum | reverse complement strand
TTGTGGTCATGGTCAGTGGCACATGCCAACTTTGTCAAGGCATTGCACACAATAGCCACACCGAGCTACCAGTATTCTACCTTGTTTATACCTGTAATGTCATGCCCAGTATATCTGCACTGAGAGTATACACTCTGATCGTGGCTGACTCATGTTATGACTCATAGCTGTTTAAGGTACGTGGTAAACTTTGTGGTCATGGTCAGTGGCACATGCCAACTTTGTCAAGGCATTGCGCACAATAGTCGTGCCAAGCCACCGGTCTTTTACCTTGTTTATACCTGCAAGGTCATGCATATTAGATGTGCACTGTGATTGGGCACTCTGAATGTAGCTAACTCGTGTTACGATTCGTATAAGTTAAAGTCACTTGGTAAACTTTGTGGTCATGGTCAGTGGCACATGCGAACTTTGTCAATGCATTGTGCACAATACCGTGCCAAGCCACCGGTTTTTTACCTTGTTTATACCTGCACGATCATGCATGTTAGATGTGCACTGTGATTGGGCACTCTGACCATGGCTGACTTGTGTTACGATTCGTAGAAGTTGAAGACACTTGGTAAACTTTGTGTTCATGGTCTGCGGCACATGCAAACTTTGTCAAGGCATTGCGCATAATAGCCACACCAAGCCACCGGTGTTTATCCTTGTTTGCACCTGCTAGATCATGCCTAATACATCTGCACTGTGATTGGACACTCTGACCGTGGCTGACTCGTGTTATGACAAATAGACGTAAACGTCACTTTGATTCATTTGTGGTCATGGTCAGTGGCACATGCCAACTTTGTCAAGGCATTGCGCACGATAGCCACACCGAGCCACCAGTATTCAAACTTTTTTATACCTGTGAGGTCATGCCCAGTATATCTGCACTGTGATTGGACACTCTGACCGTGGCTGACACGTGTTATAATTCATATCCGTTGAATGTACTTGGTAAACTTTGTGGTCATGGTCAGTGGCACTTGCCAACTTTGTCAAGGCATTGCGCACAATAGCCATGCCAATCCACCGGTGTTTTACCTTGCTTGTACAAGAAAGGTCATGTATATTAGATGTGTACTATGATAAGACACTCTGATCGTGGCTGACTCGTGTTACGATTCGTAGAAGTTAAAGTCACTTGGTAAACTTTGTGATCATGGTCAGTGGCGCATGCCAACTTTGTCAAGGCATTGCGCACAATAGCCACACCGAGCCACCAATCTTCTACCTTGTTTGCACCTTCAAGATCATGCCTAGTACATCTGCACTGTGACTGGACACTCTGACCGTGGGTGACGCGTGTTATGATTCATAGCTGTTTAAGGTACTTGGTAAACAGTGTGGTCATGGTCATTGGCTCATGCCAACTTTGTCAAGGCATTGCGCACAATAGCCGTGCCAAGACACTGGTTTTTTACCTTCTTCATACCTGCAAGGTCATGCATATTACATGTGCACTGTGATTGGGCACTCTGAATGTGGCTGACTCGTGTTACGATTCGTAGAAGTTAAGGTCACTTGGTAAACTTTGTGGTCATGGTCAGTGGCACATGCCAACTTTGTCAAGGCATTGCGCACAATAGCCGTGCCAAGCCACCGGTTTTTTACCTTGTGTATACCAGCAAGGTCATGCATGTTAGATGTGCACTGTGATTGGGCACTCTGACCGTGGCTGACTTGTATTAAGATTTGTAGAAGTTAAAGTCACTTGGTAAACTTTGTGGTCATGGTCAATGGCACATGCCAAATTTGTCAAGGCATTGCGCAAAATAGCCACACCGAGCCACCAGTATTCTACCTTGTTTATGTCAGAGTAAAGCGAAGATGACCACAATCAGGTGATGGTACCTCACTTGGATGTTCGAGGGAATACTCTCAACAAAGGTTCAACTTTGGCACAAACCACCTCGGTGATAGCTCCGAAGAATCCGTCAACGGTCACCGACTGACCAACAGACATTTGACCGAGTCATCCCCTAATAAAGTGACACCTGTCACCCGCGTCTGGCTAGCGGCAAGAAGCCGTTGTCTTGTTCGTTAGTTCTGTTCTGCCTTTTATACAGAGTATATTCATTTCCTCAAGTTAACCAGAACAATTCTGCCAATCCTGTTCCGCTTTGGTTCCACGGCTTCGCCACCGTATCTTTGCTCTGCTCGTACGTCACATCTCCTGCCTTTGCTAGCATCTCACAGCTCTCAACTCTTCGCTTTGTCACTCTCGTTCCTTCACTCAGTCCGCAATCCGTCATCATTCATTTTACTCTCAGACTCCCTCTCCCTCTCTCTACCTCATCTCAGCCCCTATCAAGCTCTGCGACTAACTCCTCGGGACCGCTCTCGCTTACGTCACTTTGGTGAAGGCCTTGTACTTGTTCCGATGCTTCTGCTTGCTTCTGCCACTGCTGCTCTCATGCCTGCATTCTTCTGACATGGTTTCAGAGCATCAGGCGACATCACCTGGTGCCCCGTGACCGAGTCATCGCTCTGCCATCACCATTACGTCCTCTCTTGAGTCTGCCCGCATCCGCCGCTGTTACCACCACTTCGCACTTCTCCACTTCATCAGCAGCTGACATCTGCAGCACCGCTTGAAGTGCTCCCCGCGCTGAAGCACGGCCTCATCATCCTAAAGAAGCCCTGCGCCCAGTCCGCGCCCGTGGCCAACAAATGGTGACCTGCCACACATAACAGCCGCAAGCAGCTCCCAAGCCGTCACCTACTGTCAACTTCCGAGAAGCTTCCTACCGCCCGCCATTTGCTACCTCTCATCACCTCGGTCGTCGCAAGTGCCTCCGCCATTCTCCTCTCCCCTCGTCAACCTCATCTGCTCCATCTGCCCCATCGGCATCAGTCTCCTCGCATCCGTTGTGTTGCGTTGCATCCTCGCACTGTCTTCTCGTGTCATCAGCAACAGCAGCGCAACTCTCGCCGTCACGACATCAGACACCTCCAGTCTTCTTGCTCCCATTGCGAGCCAACTGGGGAACAAGCCGTCACTCTCCTGACATCAGCGGACCAGTGCCCCTGCTCGCCATATGACTTTCTTTGCTGCAACCGACTTCCTCTAGCTGCCAGAATATCGGACACCACCAGTCTTCCTGCCCGTTGGTCTCGGGCCAACTGGGGAACAAGCCGTCACTCTCCTGATTAGTGGAGTACTCGGTTGCCTCGCTCGTGCTTCCCATCACGCCACCATGCTCTGCCGCCCGCACCCTCCATCCTCCTCCTTCGGACACCCTCCTCATCATCACCAGACAAAGGTGGCATGTGCCACTGACCATGACCACAAAGCTTACCAAGTGATGTTAGCGTATAAGAAACATAACACAAGTCAGCCACGTTCAGAGTGCCCAATCACAGTTCAGATGTACTAGGCATGACCTTGTAGGTATAAACAAGGTAAAAAACTGGTGGCTTGGCACAGCGTTTGTGCGCAATGCCTTGACAAAGTTGGCATGTGCAACTGACCATGACCGCAAAGTTTACCAAGTAACTTTAAGTTCTACGAATCGTAACACGAGTCAGCCACAGTCAGAGTGCCCAATCACAGTTTAGATGTACTAGGTATGACCTTGCAGTTATAAACAAGGTAAAAAACGGGTGGCTTGGCACGGCTACTGTGCGCAATGCCTTGACAAAGTTGGCATGTGCCACTGACCATGACCACAAAGTTTACCAAGAACCTTAAATGGCTATGATTCATAACACGAGTCTGCCACGGTAAAAGTGTCGAATCATAGTGCAGATATACTGGGCATGACCTTACAGGTATTAGAAAGGTAGAGAACTGGTGGCTCGGTGTGGCTATTGTGTGCAATACCCTGACAAAGTTGGCATGTGCCACTGACCATGACGACAAATGTATCCAATTCAATTTTACTTCTATTAATCATAACACGAGTCAACCACGGTCAGAGTGTCCAATCACAGTGCGGATGTACTAGGCATGATCTTGTAGGTTCAAACAAGGTAGAATACTGGTGGCTTGGTGTGGCTATTTTGCACTATGCCTTGACAAAGTTGGCATGTGCCACTGACCATGACCACAAATGTATCCAAGTGAATTTTACTTCTCTGGATCATAACACGAGTCAGCCACGGTCAGACTGTCCAATCACAGTGCAGATGTACTAGGCATGATCGTACAGGTGCAAACAAGGTCAAATACTGGTGGCTCGGTTTGGCTATTGTGCGCAATGCCTTGACAAAGTTGGCATGTGCCACTGACCATGACCACAAATGTATCCAAGTGACTTTTACTTCTATTGATCATAACACGAGCCAGCCACGGTCAGAGTGTCCAGTTACAGTGCAGTTATAGTAGGAATAATCTTGCAAGATCAAAAAAGGTAGAATACTGGTGGCTCGGTGTGGCTATCATGCGCAATGCCTTGACAAAGTTAGCATGTGCCACTGACCATGACCACAAAGTTTACCAAGTGACATTAACTTCTACGAATTGTAACACGAGTCAGCCACGGTCAGAGTGCCCAATCACAGCGCAAGTCTAATATGCATGACCTTGCAGGTATAAACAAGGTAAAAAACCGGTGGCTTGGTACGGCTATTGTGTGCAATGCCAAAACAATGTTGGCATGTGCCACTGCCATGACCACAAAGTTTACCAAGTGACTTTAAACTATACGAATCGTAACACGAGTCAGCCACAGTCATTGTGCCGGATCACAGTTCAGATGTACTAGGCATGACCTTGCACGTATAAACAAGGTAAAGAACCGGTGGCTTGGCACGGCTATTGTGCACAATGCCTTGACAAATTTGGCATGTGCCACTGACCATAACCACAAAGTTTACCAAGTACCTTAAACAGCTATGAATCATAACACGAGTCAGCCACTGTCAGAGTGTCCAATCACAGTGCAGACATACAGGGCATGACCTTACAGGTATAAACAGGGTAGAATACTGGTGGCACGGTGTGGCTATTGTGTGCAATGCCTTGACAAAGTTGGCATGTGCAACTGGCCATGACCACAAATGTATCCAAGTGACTTTTACTTCTATTGATCATAACACGAGTCAGCCACGGTCAGAGAGTCCAATCACAGTGCAGATGTAGTAGGCATGATCTTGCAGGTGTAAACAAGGTAGTATACTGGTGGCTTGTTGTTGCTATTTTGCGCAATGCCTTGACAAAGTTGGAATGTGCCACTGAACATGACCACAAAGTTGACCGAGTGACTTTAACTTCTACGAACCGTAACAAGAGTCAGCCACAGTCAGAATGCCCAGTCACAGTGCACAGCTAATATGCATGACCTTGCACGTATAAACAAGGTAAAAAAGCAGAGGCTTGGCACGGCTATTGTGCGCAATGCCTTGACAAAGTTGGCATGTGCCACTGACCATGACCACAACGTTTACCAAGTACATTAAACGGCTATGAATCTTAACACGAGTCAGCCACGGTCAGAGTGTACCATCACAGTGTAGATTTAGTGGGTATGACCTTGCAGGTAGATACAAGGTATAATACTGGTGGCTTGGTGTGGCTATTGTGTGCAATGCCTTGAAAAAGTTGGCATGTGCCACTGACCATGACCACAAATGTATCCAAGTGGCCTTTACTTCTATTGATCATAACACAAGTCAGCTAGGTCAGAGTGTCCAATCACAGTACAGATGTACTAGGCATGATCTTGCAGGTGCAAACAAGGTAGAATACTGGTGGCTCAGTGTGGCTATTGTGCGCAATGCCTTGATGAAGTTGGCATGTGCCACTGACCATGACCACAAAGTTTACCAAGTGACTTTAACGTCTACGAATCGTAACACAAGTCAGCCACAGTCAATGTGCCCAATCACAGTTCAGATGTGCTATGCATGACCTTGCAGGTATAGAAAATGTAAAAATCCGGTAGCTTGGCACGGCTATTGTGCGCAATGCCTTGACAAAGTTGGCACGTGCCACTGACCATGACCACAAAGTTTACCAAGTACCTTAAACGGCTATGAATGATAACATGAGTCAGCCACGGTCAAAGTGTCCAATCACAGTGCAGATGTACTAGGCATGATCTTGCAGGTTCAAACAAGGTAGGATACTGGTGGCTCGATTGGCTATTGTGTGCAATGCCTTGACAAAGTTGGCATGTGCCACTGACCAAGACCACAAAGTTTACCAAGGGACTTTTACTTCTACGAATCGCAACACAAGTCAGCCACAGGCAGAGTGACCAATCACAGTTTAGATGTACTAGGCATGACCTTGCAGGTATAAACAAGGTAAAAAGGCGGTGGCTTTGCACGGCTATTGTGCGCAATGCCTTGACAAAGTTGGCATGTGCCACTGACCATGACCACAAAGTTTACCAAGTACCTTAAACGGCTATGAATCATAACACGAGTCAGCCACAGTCAGAGTGACCAATAATAGTGCAGATGTACTAGGCATGATCTTACAGGTACAAACAAGGTAGACTACTGGTGGCTCGGTGTGGCTTTTGTGCGCAATGCCTTGACAAAGTTGGCATGTGCCACTGACCATGACCACAAATGTATCCAAGTGACTTCTACTTCTATTGATCATAACACAAGTCAGCCACGGTCAGAGTGTCCAATCACAGTATAGATATACTGGGCATGAACTTCCAGGTATAAACAAGGTAGAATACTGGTGGCTTGGTGTGGCTATTGTGCGCAATGCCTTGACAAAGTTGGCATGAGCCACAGACCATGACCACAAATGTTTCCAAGTGACTTTTACTTCTATTCATCATAACACGAGACAGCCACGGTTAGAGTGTCCAATCATAGTGCAGATGTACTAGGCATGATCTTGCAGGTACAAACAAGGTAGAATACTGGTGGCTTGATGTGGCTATTGTGTGCAATGCCTTGACAGAGTTGGCATGTTCCACTGACGAAGACCACATGTGTATCCAAGTGACATTTACTTCTATTGATCATAACACGAGTCAGCCATGGTCAAAGTGCCCAATCACAGTGCACATCTAATATGCATGACCGTGCATGTGTAAACAAGGTAAAAAACCAACGGCTTGGCATGGCTATTGTGCACAATGCCTTGACAAAGTTGGCATGTGCCACTGAACATGACCACAAATGTATCCAATTGTCTTTTACTTATATTGATCATAACACGAGACAGCCACGGTCACAGAGTCCAATCACAGTGCAGATGTACTAGGCTAGATCTTGCAGGTACAAACAAGGTAGAATACTGGTGGCTCGGTGTGGCTATTGTGCACAATGCCTAGACAAAGGCGGCATGTGCCACTGACCATGACCACAACGTTTACCAAGTGACTTTAACTTCTACAAACCGTAACACGAGTCAGCCATGGTCAGAGTGTCCAATCACAGTACACATCTAAAATGCATGACCTTGCAGGCATAAACAAGGTAAAAAACCGGTGGCTTGGCACGGCTATTGTGCGCAATGCCTTGACAAAGTTGGCATGTTCCACTGACCATGACCACAAAGTTTACCAAGTACCTTAAACGGCTATGAATCATAACACAAGTCAGCCACGGTCAGAGTGTCCAATCACAGTGCAGATATACTGGGCATGACCTTGCAAGTATAAACAAGGTAGAATACTGGTGGCTCGGTTTGGCTATTGTGTGCAATGCCTTGACAAAGTTGGCATGTGCCATTGACCATGACCACAAATGCATCCAAGTGACTTTTACTTATATTCATCATAACACGAAAAGCCACGGTCAGAGTGTCCAATCACAGTGCAAATGTACTAGGCGTGATCTTGTAGGTGCAAACATGGTAGAATACTGGTGGCTCGGTGTGGCTATTGTGTGCAATGCCAAGACAAAGTTGGCATGTGCCACTGACCATGACCACAAATGTATCCGAGTGACTTTTATCTCTATTGATCATAACACAAGTAAGCCACGGTCAGAGTGTCCAATCACAGTGCGGATGTACTAGGCATGATCTTGCAGGTTCAAACAAGGTAGAATACTGGTGGCTCGGTGTGGCTATTGTCTGCAATGCCTTGACAAAGCTGGCATGTGCCACTGACCATGACCACAAAGTTCACCAGGTACCTTAAACGACTATGAATCATAACACGATTCAGCCATGGTCAAGGTGTCCAATCACAGTGCAGATGTAATGGGCATGACCTTGCAGGTACAAACAAGGTAGAAAACTGGTGGCTCATTGTGGCTACCGTGTGCAGTGCCTTGAAAAAGTTGGCATGTGCCACTGACCATGACCACAAATGTATCCAAGTGATTTCTACTTCTATTGATCATAACACAAGTCAGCCACGGTCAGAGTGTCCAATTACAGTGCAGATGTACTAGGCATGATCTTGCAGGTGCAAACAAGGTCGAATACTGGTGGCTCGATGTGGCTATTGTGTGCAATGCCTTGATAAAGTTGGCATGTGCCACTGACCATGACCACAAAGTTTACCACGTGCCTTTAACTTTACGAATCGTAACACGAGTCAGCCACGGTCAGAGTGCCCAATCACAGTGCCCATCTAATATGCATGTCCTTACAGGTATAAACAAGGTAAATAACCGGTGGCTTGGCACGGCTACCGTGCGCAATGCCTTGACAATGTTGGCATATGCCTCTGACCATGACCACAAAGTTTACCAAGTACCTTAAATGGCGATGAATCATAACACGAGTCAGCCACGGTCTGAGTGTCCAAACAAGGTAGACTACTGGTGGCTCGGTGTGGTTATTGTGCGCAATGCCTTGACAATGTTGGCATCTGCCACTGACCATGAATACAATGTTTACCAAGTGACTTTAACTTATACGAATCATAACACGAGTCAGCCACAGTCAGAGTGCCCAATCACAGTTCAGATGTTTTAGGCATATCCTTATAGGTATGAACAAGGTCAAAAACTGGTGGTTTGGCACGGCTACTGTGCGCAATGCCTTGAAAAGGTTGGCATATACAACTGACCATGACCACAAAGTTTACCAAGTACATTAACCGGCGATGAATCTTAACACGAGTCCGCCACGGTCAGAATGTCCAATAACAGTGCACATATACCGGGCATGACCTTGCATATACAAACAAGGTAGAATACTGGTGGCTCGGTGTGACTATTGTGCGCAATGCCTTGACAAAGTTGGCATGCGCCACTGACCATGACCACAAGTGTATCCAAGTGACTTTTACATCTACTGATCATAACACAAGTCAGCCACTGTCAGAGTGTCCAATCACAGTGCAGATGTACTATGCATGATATTACAGGTGCAAACAAGGTAGAATACTGGTGGCTTGGTGTGGCTATTGTGCGCAATGCCTTGACAAAGTTGGCATTTGCCACTGACCATGACCACATAGTTTACCAAGTGACTTTAACTTCTACGAATTGTAACACGAGTCAGCCACGGTCAGAGTGTCCAATCACAGTGCAGATATACCGGGCATGACCTTGCAGGTATAAACAAGGTAGAATACCGGTGGCTCGGTGTGGCTATTGTGTGTAATTCCTTGACAAAGTTGGCATGTGCCACTGACCATGACCACAACGCTTATCACGTGACTTTAACTTCAACGAATCTTAACACGAGTCAGCCACGATCAGAGTGCCCATCACAGTGCACATATAATATGCCTGACCTTACAGGTATAAACAAGGTAAAAAACCGGTGGCTTGGTACGGCTATTGTACGCAATGCCTTGACAATGTTGGCATGTGCCACTGACCATGACCACAAAGTTTACCAAGTACCTTAAACGGCTATGAATCATAACACGAGTCAGCCACAGTCAGAGTGTCCAATCACAGTGCAGATGTACTATGCATGGTCTTGCAGATACAAACAAGGTAGAGTACTTGTGGCTCGGCGTGGCTATTGTGCGCAATGCCTAGACAAAGTTGGCATGTGCCATTGACCATGACCACAATGTTTACCAAGTGGCTTTAACATATACGAATCGCAACACGAGTCAGCCATAGTCAGAGTACCCAATTAAAGTTCAGATTTACGAGGCAAGACCTTGCAGGTATGAACAAGTTCAAATACCAGTGGCTTTGCACGGCAACTGTGCACAATGCCTTGACAAAGTTGGCCTGTGCCATTGACCATTACCACAAAGTCTACCAAGTACCTTAAACGTCTATGAATCTTAACACGAGTCAGCCACAGTCAGAGTGTCCAATCACAGTGCAGAAATACTGGGCATAACCTTGCAGGTACAAATAAGGTAGAATACAGGTGGCTCAGTGTGACTATTGTGCGCAATGCCTTGACTATGTTGGCATGTGCCACTGACCACGACCACAAATAGATCCAAGTGACTTTTACTTCTACTGATCACAACACAAGTCAGCCACGGTCAGAGTGTCAAGTCACAGTGCAGATGTACTAGGCATGATCTTGCAGGTACAAACAAGGTAGAATACTGGTGGCTCGGTGTGGCTATTGTGCGCAATGCCCTGACAAAGCTGGCATGTGCCACTGACCATGACCACATAGTTTAACATGTGACTTTAACTTCTACAAATTGTAACACGAGTCAGCCACGTTCAGAGTGCCCAATGACATTGCACATCTAATATGCATGACCTTGCAGGCATAAAAAAGGTAAAGAACTGGTGGCTTGGCACGGCTATTGTATGCAATGCCTTGACAAAGTTGGCATGTGCCACTGACCATGACCA